>RZIQ01000034.1:0-27409 GCA_003992365.1 Aureobasidium sp. P6 | reverse complement strand
GGTTTTTTTTTTTTTTTTTTTTTTTTTTTTTGCAACGATGATGCTTGCAATGGATACCGTCAATGTCCACCATGTGTGTATCACAATGCACGAGCACTTCTTCCAGAGCAAAAACGTACAGTGAGAAGCAAAGCAGAGATTTATCATCGTTTGGATGCACAGACGCAGAGCTCCCAGGGCCCTCTCTGAGTGCATCGTATCAGCAACCCCGTCAAAATCAACCCATCAAAAGCAACACATGAAAGCAGAGATTCTCACAATCGCAAGAGTACGAGCAGCGACCTCGTCTTCGTCGTTGGCACGGCCGCAGGAGAAAGAGTGAGAAGAGTTGCTTTGAAGGAAGCGCTTGAAGTTTATAGTGGTGGTTGGCATCTTTGTTATTATTTGCCGTGGTTTTTTTTTTTTGGGATGGGAATTTTTCTTTGATGAAAGAGGGATTGTGGTATGTCTTTTGTGAAGATGAGGGAATTTCTTCTATGGCGCGTGTGTGTCGAATTAGCCGTCCTTCATGTGGTTTTAGTTCAGGTGGTCGTCCGTCGTGACTTGCGGCCTGTGACAGAGGACGACTGATCCGGCCAGATAAGCTAGCACCAGTATTCGGGCATGTCGTGAACGAGTTGATTCAGTCATATGGAGGCAGGAACTAACAACTACTATGGATGCACAAGGGACGATGGATCATAGGTTGAAGAGAAGAAGTTGATTGATATATAAATGATTGCCCCAGACTCCATTTACAATTTGAGGGAAGAAGGAACGCAATGAGAAATGTTTAGCAAGGCTGATACTCAACCCTTACATACCGTCCATGGCGACGACGACGTTGTCCTTAGACATGCCCAAAGCGACAACCTGAGATGCGATTGCAATGGTGGCAGTGATGGAGAAGAAAAGCTCAATGGCTGCTTCCTTGACAAAGAACTTGATCAGACGGACTCTGCTGGCCATGTCGAATGAGCGCCAAGCCTCAATGAAAAGGCTTTTGCGGCCAGCACGGCTGTCCAGAGTAAGCATGTTGACAGCGCCGTTGAAGGTGCGGTCAAAGGGAACGATGGTCTTGTCTTCGTCGGGCAAGAAGCTGGCCTCGACACGAGTGCGAGTGACAGTGGCGGGAAGCAAGATGAGAATGTTGAGCATGACAAAGGCGAGGAGAGAAATGACACCCTTGACGAGAAGGTGCTCGTTCTCCATGTCACCAGTCACTTCAGGGCCGACGAAGAGGAACATTGCAACGGGAAGTCCATAAGTAGCGAGCTCGGCGACAGAGTGGACGAAAGCAGGAAGTGCCAGAGCACGCCATGTCTTTCTGTCACTCTGCGAAAGACGCTGGGACCAGGTCAAGTTGGAAGGTTCGGAGACGACAGTGTGAGTCCAGACCATATGGATACGGGCACACAAGACGTTAGCAGCAATGTTGGCGAGGACACGGCCAGCAACGGGGAGGCCTGTCAGAGCGGCAATGGCCATCGAGATGAAGCTGACAGTCAACGAGTGGACGACATTGTAGACGAGAGCACAGCCTGCACCTCTCCAGCGGGCTCTGAAGCCTCCAATCGAAGTCAAGTGCTTGATGGTCTTGCGAATGCTTGAAGTCAGAGGAGTCTGGTTGACGACCATGACCTCTTCGTCTAGAAGACGAGCCTTGTCCAAGGGAGCATCGGGATCCTCCTTTTCATCAGCGGCAAGAGTGCGTGTCTCGATGACGGCGGTCTGGCGGTCTTCGATCATGGCCAGACTGGCCACGACACCACCAAGAGTGTATCTGATCGAGGCCAGGATGAAGGCGAAAAGGGCGCCAGTGAGGATGATGGGGAGCATCTCGAGGGCGCTGACTTCGGCCGTGATGGTTTGGCGGGACTCGCTGCTGCTCACGGCTTCATAGCCACGGCGCACAAGATGATGCAGCACTTCTCCGTGCATGCTGGCGATGGTGATGGTTGCTTGATTCGATGTGTATTGGTTGAGAGTCAAAGGTGACAAAGGTGAGTTTGAAAGTGGCCGGAACGATGAGAAAGACGTTCAAAGGAGGGCGTCCGTCCAGGCAACCACCAACACCATCATCATCTGTGGCGCAGGTTCCGCGGCTGCTTCGGGTCTCGGTAGCCACCCTTCCATTCTTGGCTATCTCATGAGTCATGTGACAATCATTCCTTCTTTGTCGACGAACTTGCCTTGAATCATCCTCATGAGGACTTTTAGGAGTATGGAATTATGGTCAAATGCTTGTGACTTTCAATTCCTAACAAAATAAAACAAAAACCACCATAATGCCCGCTCCTCTAAACGCTGATACACCAAAACACAAAAATATGCAGACTTGCTCTTTTCCACCACTTTCACTCTAACGCTCAGCCTGAACAGCCACAATCTTATGGATCTGTCCATTCCTGACTTGCTCTCCAATGACAATGCCCTTGCCATCAGGCGTCTTTTCCACGTTACTCAATTCTACACCATCCGGCACAGCATCCTTCCACCCTCTCAGCCCATCCTCGAAAATGTCTTTGCCGAACGGCGCACACAGTTCTCCGGCATCCAGCCACTCGTTATCGACAGTCCAGACACCGCCACGGCCGCCACGGGCATCGTACCAGCGTTCCCCGCCCACTGCTGCCTCGGAGGCAATCTCCTTACTGGTGGATTTGGAGAGGTATTGACTCAGGAGTTGGCGAGCGTAAGGGTAGAACCACATTGATTCCCACAGTTCGCGCATGTTCGTGTCTGGGGCTGTGAGGATGTCTGAGGTGGAATGTTCGTTGACTTTGGGTGGTAGCATGGAGATTAAAGAGGGAATTCGTTGGGTTCGTGGGTTTGTGAAGAGCGGGATTTCGGTCCAATGAGTAGTGTATGGGAGTTCGTCTTTTTGTTTTTGTACTAGCACTGCGCTTGTGGAGTTGAGGTGAGGTGTGGAAGCGTGTATTGTGAATGGATTGCGCAGTCTCTGAAATATCTCAGGAACGGGGAAGGAAGGGTAGTCTGTTAGAGCCATGACAAAGTCGGCAACATGTTGAGCCGCCGCGGGAATTGTTTGGAACATGGTTGCTTTGTAGTCGAGTCCCATACCGAGATCCTGTCTTGCTGCTGCGTAGTCCTCAGCCAGCTTCTTCTTCAGTTTCTTGTTGGAGGGCAGGACGTTGCGCGACAGCCATGCCTTGAACTCGCGCTGTTCTTTGGCCATGGATGCGCGGAGATGGCCTTGCTGCGCAAACATGGTGTTGAAAGTGTCGCGATCTGTGCGTTCAATTCGAGTGTTTTGCTCTGCGGCTGTCGCAAACAAATGACGAAGTCCAGAGCCAGATCCAATTGCGAGGTTGTCATTAAGGTGTATTGTCTGCTTCTTCTGAGGCAATTTGAATCTGCTGAGGAAGCCTCTACCGTTTTGAGAGACAACCTCATACTCTGCAGCAAAGAATACTGATTGGTTGAAGCGTTGAAGGCTTTGCTTGCTCGACGTTTTTACTGGAATGTCGCAATACTGGCTGTCCAACTCGTCATTGGCTCTGTTTGTTTGTGAGATGTACTCATGCAACAGAGCGTCTGACGGCAGTTGAAAGATGGTGCTTTCTCCATCCACAACGGCGATTAGGTCTTCGGCAGAGATGCGATCTTGTTGGTTAAGGTATTGCTCAGTATCTGCAAGCCCATACTCTAGCCAGAAGTCCCCCGTCACCGTCTCATTGGGTGGAGACGGCCTATACCCTATCAAAGTCGGTGGTGGATAGTCCAGCAAGAACGACGACAGCAAACTTCGGCAAACATTGTTTGTGATTTTTGGCGCATGTATTAGAAGGTGAAACTGAGGGTTTTCCTTCTTGAGCCCACTCGGTGCAGTAGAGCTTTTGCCAGCCTCCAGATCCAATGTGAATTCAGATGGTTCCAGAGCCGACGGCGGTTTCCACATAAAATCTTGATGTTGCGGCCGGCCTGAGATTTTGTTGTAGAGCTTAGAACCCGGCGTGTTCGGATCCGTATTGGCCTGCCATATCCACAAGACCAGCAAGAACGAAGCTGTGCCGATGATAAGTCCTCTCCATCGCGGAGCCTGGGCCAGATTCAAGACTGCTTGTTTGTAGGCCGCGAGTCCATTGCGATGTTTAGCTGGCGTGGCTTGCCCCATGCTTTTATTTAGGCTGACGAAACTTCTTTCAGCAGAAACGTTCTCTGAACAATTGTTCCAAGGACAAAAAAAAACTCTCCAAGATCGATCTCACTGCACAACGAGAGATGATTGTCGTATCATAGGAAAGGACTCGCGATGCGGAAATGTCGGAGGAGAAGGCGGGTTGGCCAGTCGAGATGTCACAGATGTGTCGCACGTCTTGCGCGTCCCTCAACTTGTGCGGCTGGCGGCTCCGACCTCTCCAACAAATCTGAAACGCGTGTGGTCGAAGATCGGTGGAATTCTCTTGAGAAAGCTTGACGCACGCACGCGCACCTCATCTGTAGATCACCATTGATAGATAAATGTCAGGAGGTGAGGAGAATATTTTACGAGGTAACATGTTAATCCTTATAATAAGTCTACTCGTGTCGCCTAGTTCGTTTTAACAAGCTGTTTCAACTCCTTCTCATGGTACCTCTCCACAATATTAACCTCTCTGTTCATTCTAAAATCTGCTATCACTTGCTTGCCACAACGTGCAGGGCACCACCAGATGTTTGGTTCTTGCTTCTGCCCGGACTTTGATCATGCAAGATGACGATGGCAGGACACGATGATGCTGACAGCCTTGGAAGATTGTCCGTCCGTGCGTGACGACGTCCTCTGGGTCAAACGAGAGGAGATCAATAATTTATGATTATGAGGACTGTACACAGCACGTTCATATTTTGACATACTTACTATTATCAGTTTTGTGAGCTGAGACAATATAGGACCACAAATGCGGTGCTTCTGGGCCCGATACTGTGATCGACTGCGAATTGTCGGATTGAATGTTCGCGCAAAATACTCATTCTCTGAATGCACGCAACACGTCAAGGTGATCGGATTGGAAATAATAACAAAACTGCAGATGCGCTCAAAGCATGCCATGATCAAGTTGCCGTCGTCACGGGACCGCGATGGATCGCAGTGATATCGTCGTGTAACGATAACGTTGTCGAGCCCGTCACCCTGCTCTTAAAATAGAACCTTCGGTCTCTAGGTCCGTCAAAGGCATCGCTCATGTCTTCCTTCTAGAGGAAGAGTGCGATCCATAACAGTCGCACCACTCTCGCCTCTACGTCTAGTGTGTGTTTGCCTTTCTGCTTCCGTACCATTCACTCTCGGATCGACCAAATTCTCATTAGAAAAGGCCCTGGCAGTTCGCCGCCGATGTACTGCACTCAAAGCCGCAGCGGTCCTCAAATCAAGATTTGGCGAGTACGGACTCGAAGGTTGTGAGCTAGTCGTATGTGGACTGGCTTGAGGCAATGAAGGATAGGTGTTACGATAGATTTGACGAGATGCAACTGGAGGTGACCATTCTGCAGATGATACCCTGGGAGGGACCCGGACTGTCTGATTGGCGCCAGTCGTCGCAGAATTGCCATGTATGTGGGTTCTCAATCTGGAGTTGAGGTCTGCAGGTGTCTGAGGCTGTATGCTAGCAGGCTGTCCGTCATTGTAAACCTGCACTCGTGGGGTTGCATGGGAGCGACCAGCGGTAGTGGATGTGAAAGGCGTCCTTGATGGGTTTGCTGTTTGTCTTTCGGGGGTTGGAGTATAGACAGGCTTATCACGGGTCGAAGAGCCATCTGGAGCGGAGACTATCTTATCAGATACTGAGCTGGCGGATCTTATGGAAGGCGATAAGGGAGGTGACACAATCGCACCGCCTGAACAGTCAGCTTCGACATCTGCAATACGCGATGACATAGTGATATGGCTTTGAGAATGAGGCCGTGACTCATCATCTCGGCCATGCAACCTGGAACAGCCGTTGTCGTACGACGAGTCATTATGGCCAAGGCGATCCCAGAAAACGGTATTGATTGCTTCATCCTCATCATTGCAGTCCGAATAGAACACATGCCCGCTCAGTAGCCGGCCATCCGTAGAAGTCACGCGTGACTTGCATTCCAGGGAGGACTGCGATCTAGTCGACAGACTCGTAGATAGACGTCGCAACTCTTGAGTCAGCCGATCCAAAGGTGAGTTTAGAAAGAACGATCCCTCGTCTTGACTACCCGTACTCTCGACAGACCAAGACCCTGGCCAAGATGTACCACTCCCAGCTCTGGAGACTCGCGCACTTTGCAATTGAGATGCCGGGTGCTCATTCCATGGGATGGAGCCGTTGCGAGCACGGACCAGAGGCACATCAAAAGCAGAAGCGAGGTTCGGGGTTGAAAGACTGGTGCTCGAAGCTCTAGATCGGACGGAAGGGTATGATTCTGTCGTAGACGAGATGCGTGATCGTGGAGAGTGCGAGTGGTTGATTCTGAGTGGCGAGGGTGGGGCAAGGACGCCGCGTCTGCGAGGAATACTGTCGAGATATGGAGGCAAAGCATGATTAAATCGAAATGGTTCGGACCGATCAAACATTGGAAAAGCTGGATATCGATCATCCATCGTCGTATCGATCGAGTATGTGGGAAGTGGCCTGATATGCCCACCGCGGCGGCTTGCCCTGACTGATGGTCGCCCATGCACCATGGCGCCTCTGGGGCGAGGCATCGGTCTTGGTCTTGAATGATAGTTCATCTCAGAACGGCTGTTGTTGGAATTCCTGGATGGGGATGACCTTGCTCTCAAAGTGTTTCGACGGTATACAGAGGCAATGTTGGCTCGATTAGGAGTGGGCTCTTGAAGAGCGGTGCCAAAATGTACACGGGGAGCGAATGAGGCAGCAGTTGGATTCTGACCTCTTCGGGAAAGTGTTGCCAGCCTCGTGTCGCTATGTCCTCGCCAGGTTTGAGGGAAGGGCTGGTACGAAGACGGATAAAAATGGTCGGGCCGAGTGCCAAATCCACCGTCGAGTGCCTCGTTGTGATTCAGTCTAGGACCCGGGAGAAATGAATTGGGGTGTTGATAAGCACGACGGGTAGCTCGAAGGTGAGAGTTGCTTTCTAGTAGCGGCCTTCGAGGACCAAAGTGCACAAAAGCAGGCGGGTCGTAGCCAGGTACCTGAGTTATGGTGGGGCTGACCTCTGCTATATGTACACGGCGAGCAAGGGATTCGGAGCTTGCAGACACAGTCTCAGATGAGTCACTGTCTTCGGCAGAGTCAGTCGACTCGTAGATGGCCACCTGGGGAACATGGCGGTCTGGATCAAGCTGAACAAGGCTTTCATCTCTTGATCTTTGAGCACCTTCATGGATGCGGGCTTGGGGTTGTGGACGATGACGTCGAACAGTCTGGTGTTGGTAAGCCCAGTCGGTATGTGCAACATGAGGTTGGGCTTGGGCGATCTGCTTGAGCTTTAAGCTTTGTCTCAGTTGGTCGACATCAGCCATACCAAGGGAAACTCTAGATGGAGGATTGCGGAGCATATTGGACCCTATGAAGACGTGATAACAGGCATTGAGATGGATGAGTTTGCAACATGTCGTGTTGAGACTGGCAAGTATCTATATCTGGGAAGGTGTTGGACCGACCGAGAAAGTGCAGAATACTACTCGTTATGAAACGGAAGGCACTGTGACCGAGGAAGGCGCAACCAGCTAGGCGTCTGTTAACCCATCGAGAAGCCTTTTCCTTAGGATTGTGTATAAAATTGCAAAGACGGCGGAGTATGGCGCGTGTTGGATGAAGCCATGTTGGATCAGTTTGGCCTGTGTGTACGCATGCACGTTCGCTAGGTGGCGCATCGAGAAGCCCGAGTAATCATGCAAGGAGCACACGACAGCGAACATGATGTCTCAACAGCGCATTCGAGATAAGACTGCCAGTGAGGTGGCTGCTGTTTTGAGATGTCTTTGACATTGGTTGCTTTGTTCAAAGGTCGACGACGAGCTGAGCTGAGGAATGGTCATTATTACCTGACACGGACTGGGCCAAGCTGCCTGCGGCCCGTGCGTCGCTGCTCCGGCGTGCGTGGTGCAAGAGGATCGGGTTGTCGAGTTGGACTCAAGTGAATTCTGGCTCCAGTCTTTGATCTCTCGTCGGCTCTGTTCCCGCATACATGCAAAGCCCCAGACCGCTGCCTCGAAGAGTGTGCCGTCCCTCGTGCCCTGAGTAGCACACAGAGCCAAAGTCGACCACCTCCTCGGATACACCGCATACGCACACTTGGACTCGCGCCTGGTCGTGTCTGGCCTTGGCTTGGCCCCGTCACTTGTTCTCTTAGAGCATCCCTCTAGATCGACTATGAACGGCGACCTGAGTCTTTCTCGCTCGCTGGGCGGTCTGCGCATAGCCAATCCAGACGACGACGACGACGACGACGACCAAGAGACGCCCATCACACAGCCGCCCCAGACTCAGTTGCACACCACACCGCCGCCCACCGCCGCCGCCGCCGCCTCAAACAGCCTCTCCGCAGTCAACACCTCGTCTCCCGCCCAGCAACCGCTCTCCACCCCATCCACTCCTGACGACCGTCCCACCGTTTCCTCACATTCATCGGGCAGCACCATCACCAACCTGAACCACTCGCGTGGCTTGTCACAGCTCTCATCCATCCACCCCACCGATCACGACTCGCACTCTCAGTATGCTGCATCTTCTCACTCGAATGCTGCCTCGTACTCGGACTACGCTCCTAGCCATATAACCTCCGCCGACCCTTACAACTCCACCAGACCGTACCGCGCCGCCTCGGGCGACTCTGACCAGCTATATCGTCAACGCGCTGGCTCGTACGAGGCTCAGGTTCCTCAGTACCCTTCGTCTGCACGCATGTCCAATATGTACACACATCAGAACCTGTCGAGCACTTCAGCCCTGTCCCAGGCTTCTTCGTATAGATATCGTGACGATGTCTCCACGCAGTCCGGGCTGGCCAGGAGTGCTTCACGAGCCGCTGCTGCCGCTGCCATGGGTGCACATCCTCCCACTCGCTCAGCCAGCCGGAGCTACCGTGGTCCTGATGGTCAAAACGTCATGCCTCCCCGGAGGAGCTCTAAGCGTGTTCTTTCCGGCTACGGCCCTGGTCCGGCAAGCTCTGTATACAGTATGGAAGGTGGTCCTCTGCCTAGTAGCGAGGAGTGGAAAGAGCGTGGAGCTGCTGTGTCTACCAGACAAGAAGTCGATCAGAACGGCAGGCCCGTCTCCAAAATTGTCAAGAAGGGTGTCAATGACTTCCACTTTGGTCGTACTTTGGGCGAAGGTTCATACAGCACCGTGCTCGCGGCTACCGACCGCCAGATTCACCGCGAGTATGCCGTCAAGGTTCTTGATAAGCGCCACATAATCAAAGAGAAGAAGGTCAAATATGTCAACATCGAAAAAGACGCCCTCAACCGCTTGACCGAGCACCCGGGTATTGTTCGACTATACTACACCTTTCAAGACGAACGGTCACTGTATTTTGTGCTCGACCTTGCCAACGGCGGTGAACTGCTCGGCCACCTCAAAAAGATGGGCACCTTTGATGAAGACTGCACACGCTTCTACGGCGCACAGATGCTCGACTCAATAGCCTACATGCACTCCAAGGGAATCATTCATCGAGATCTGAAACCAGAAAATGTTTTGCTCGACGAACAAATGCACACAAAAATCACCGACTTTGGAACTGCCAAAATCCTCGATGTGAGGTCCGGCAACGATGGCTCGGGCGCAGGCGACCCCCTGGATGGCGCCGAGCAGGAGAAAGCCGTCTCTTTTGTCGGCACTGCTGAATACGTCAGTCCGGAACTTTTGACCGACAAGAACGCCTGCAAAGCGAGTGACCTCTGGGCTTTTGGTTGTATTCTCTACCAGTTGCTGGCTGGTCGTCCACCGTTCAAAGCTGGGAATGAGTACCAGACCTTCCAAAAGATTGTTGCATTGGACTACCACTTTCCCGACGGCTTTCCTCAAGTAGCGCGAGATCTGATAGAAAGGCTTCTAGTCCTTGATCCATCAAAGCGCCTGCCCATTGAACACATCAAGTCGCATCCTTTCTTCGAAGGCATACAATGGGGCAAAGGACTGTGGAAGCAAAAAGCACCGCGTCTGCGAAGTTACGTGCCTGGGCCATCTCAAGCCCAACCTATCCGACTCAACGGCAGCGACTCTATGGCTGCTGCTTCTCCCCCCACTATTCCAGGCATTCCTACTGTTCCCGGCTCACATGCAGCCTCGCCTCCAGCCGTCCAACCTCTTCAACAAATGCCTCGACCTCAATTACGAGCCATCACCGAAGTGGCTCCTCCTAGTCAGCTGGATATTGACTGGTCACCTGTCTTGACACGAAATGATGAACGCATCATCAAGCTTGGTAACCTGAACGTGATCTCCTCTCCAGCCCCGCATAGTCCTAAAGGAGGCGAGGAAGCATCAAGAAAATTTTCACGATTCTTTGGCGGGGCAGCAACAAAGAAGCGCCAACGACTTGTCATGATCACTTCCTGTGCGCGTGTCATTATTGCGACTGCTGGAGGTGAAGAGAAGAAGGCAAAGCTAGACATTAACCTCCTGGCTAACGGGATCTCTTGGAAGACGACCCAAGACTCCAAGGGTCTGACGGCCTTCTGTATTGATACAGTGAGTATAACTGACGTTCCTTGACGCGGTCTTGTGCTAACAATGATGTAGCGAGAGAAACACTTTTCCTTTGAGGATCCCCGGGCGACAACTCTGGATCCGGATGGCTCGAAGCACTCGACCAAGGAGTGGATAGACGCCATCGAACTGGCCAAGGACACGGCCATGGGGCAGGCCCTTGCCAACTCTGAATCGTATTCTGGTGGATCACAGTATGGAGATCTGGCATCGACCATGTCTAGTCCGACCAGTGCGAGCGGTGGTGACGGTGGGGGCGAGCAGCAATCGGTACATTCTGTGAGAAACACCCTTCGCAAGGAACCAGGAGACAATGAGAGCGTCAAGAGTAGAAAGCCGCGGTTCAGCAAGAGACACTCGAAAAGTGGACTGGCCGCAGTCTTCTAGTCGCCTAATGCCAGCCGGTTGCCTCTTCAATCTGGATAAAAGCACACTCGCAACGCTCAAGATACAATAGCATCCACTATCACACCAACGCATCACCCAAGAGAAGAAGAATTGGGACAATTGTACATGACTCTGCTTTTTTTCTGTTTTTCCAGTCGCGCGCTCTGGTTTGTATACAAACCTTGATGACTTTACGACAAGAACAAATGCTGCGGGTATTTTTCTTTACAAATTTTTGTGCTTTGAGCTCGATCTGTTGTTTCCTGCATGACTGCAAATTCATATCCCCTTTCTCTCATCGAGACGCAGCGACTATCAAAATCTCATTACTTTCCTTGTCTGACATGTTGGTCATTTGTCTTGACGGTGCGTTCTGTCTGATATCAATAATGGCTAAGAGCTTTCTGCTTTTCTGATCATCTGCTTTTCCGTTTGCAGTGTTGCGATGTGTGCATCGTGTGGACACGTGTTCTCTGTTTTTTTTTTCTTTTTTCTTGCCTTCTTTTGTAATTGTCCTTGTTCTTTTGACCATAGTACTAGTCATGTGAGCAGAAAATGGTAATGCGTTCAGATGTGCTGGCAAGCTCCGTGAGTCCCACACCAAGGTGAGAGACAGAGCGAGTGTCAGGCGCTCTGATACAATGCTAGCTAGTCAACCGGAAGATCGAGTGTATGAATTTCTCAAGGAGGATATTTGAGGCAGTGGTGTGGCTAGTAATGTGATGAAGTCGTTGGTTGCTCGGGCGGCGGCGGTGCAGAAGCGACGACGACCAACAGTGAAGGCGATCGTCAGCTGCCAGGTCAAATGAGACGAACAGAATCCGACTGGCTTGTCTGCTCGACTCTTCCCATATTATGCAATTGTATCAAGAGACACTGTGAGAAGGAAATATCAAGAAATCTCGCTCGTCCCCGCGTCATGGCAACCTGAAAGCCCAAACAAATCATCGCATCGCAGCTTTCACATGTTTGGATGGGCTGCGAGCTTTGCGCATCATAGATGACAACGCATGACAGTTAGCCTCTTGACGTTTCTTGCGCCATCATCTTGGACGCTTGTTCCTTGACCCGCCCGCAGCATCCACATCAACAAGCGCAGAGGCTTGATGGTATCGCATAGCACCACGCCTTATTGTTGTGATCATGGTGAAGGCCGACATTAAACGGAATTACTATGCCGACCTGGAACTGCCCACCGTATGTCAACTTCTGCGTCCCTCGCACCGCCCCCTGGCACAAGCACAGCGACTGACAGCAGCCACAGGATGCCTCTGTCGACGACATCAAGAAGGCCTACCGCAAGCTCGGTGAGAATGCCCCCATCTCCCTGCCTGACCACCACTGACCCGTCTTAGCTCTGAAATATCATCCAGACCGAAACCCTGGTAAAGAGTCGGAAATCGTTCCCAAGTTCCAGGCCATCCAAGCCGCCCACGAGATCCTCCATGACCCAACCTCCAAGTCTCGCTACGATGCAGACCGGAGGAAGGCAGGCTTGGGCGGTGGTGCTTTCACCAAGCCCAACGTGCCACCGAGGAGCACCGGCACAAATCCCATGTACCAGGCCACCTCCAACTTCCCTCCACCACCCAGACGCACCCCGAACCCTACCTCCTCGTGGCGAAGCACTACGTCCGGCACTTCAGGCGCAGACCGCTATTCCAACTTCCCCAAGCCTGCCCCTACAAGCAAGAAGAATCCCGCCGATCCCGCCAATGTGTTCAATGCCTGGCAGAACATGAAATCACAAACATCAGGTGCCTCGCCGCAGCCACCACCTCGCCCGTCACCCAAGAGACCAGTGCCCAATCCCCCTCCTAGACGAGACACTCGCTTTCCCACAGAAGAGGATATCCGTGCCGGCATGAACTACCGACAGGCACCACCGGCGAACGGCTATGGCGGGTTCCGTTCGGCCTGGGCAGAACACAATCATGCAGGTGCAAGCAAGGCAGGAGCTTCAGCATCAGCCTCGTCACCGAAGAAGGGTGGCTTTGATCCATCATCTACTGGTGACGAGGGCCAGGCAGGAAGCACGGCAAACTACTCATCGTCTAGGAGAAAATCCGCAGATCCCCCTTACTACCCACCTCCTCCACCACGGTCTGCTTCGCAGCAGGCTAGTGCCGATGCACACTCCACTGAGGGTTATCGTCCTAAGCAATCTTATCCGAGCGAGGAGGCTCGTCGAACAGCCAGCACTCCCCATGTGCCAATGAGTTCAGAAGGAGGACCACATTTCCGTCGATCGACGCGCAAGGCTGGTACGGGCACTGCTAGGAAGCCTTTTGTCGTCTACAGTTCGAGCGAAGACTCCGAGACTGAAGACGACTCCTCGTCCACCACTCCTGACACTGCACAGGCGAATTCGCAACCTTCAACGACCAATCCGCCCGCTGATGCCTTTTCTCGCTCCTTCACCCGTCCTAAGAAGACACCCAATCCGCCCAGCCGACAGTTTAAGAATGGCATTCCTTTCAAAGCTCCAGGCGAAGCCGGCGGAAGCTCAAATCTCGGTCCAGATGCGGCAGGCAATGCCAGCGAGAAGGACAAACCAACAATGTATGACATCTCTTCCCCTACACCTCCTCCAAAGCAGAAACGAAAAGTCGCCTCCCCTGTCTATCCTTTTGGGAGAAGTTATCAGCACAGCAAAAGTCCTGAGTCGATTCCTAAGTGGGCTGTTCCTTCTACTGTTCCTCCGGTCAAGCGGACCCACTCGGCTGCTCAGAGAGCCTGGGTAGAGCCTTTCGCAGCCGAGGAGAAACGTCAACCTGCTTCTCCTGAAAGGCCGGCATATGCCCCTGACCCCGAAGACCTCATTGATCTTACGGTTGATGAACCCCTTGCACCTCAGCCACAACACAAGAAGACATGCTTCACTAAGGACGATGCTACTGGCCTGTATCTTTTTTGCATTCGTTTTGAGAGTGGACCCGATGCTGACGTCTTCTCCAACAGATTCACAATCCCCATCACTGCTGACACTTTTAGGCCCAACATGGCCAAAAGCCGCAGCGAAGATGCCATCAACACTTCTTTCGTCCCCGAGCAATGGGCAGGTGATTTCACTAGTAACAATGTTTTTGCTGCCGCCCAAGCGAACGCGAGTGGCCGTAAATCTGCCACTCCATCACGCAAAGGGTCGAGAGCTTTCCGCCAGCAGCCTAGGGCAAATACTTTCCACGAGACTTCTTCGACACAGAAGAATGCCGACGCTGCACAGGATCCAGGCATGCCATCGCCGCCTCCGCAGCCGGTCAAGTATTCTCCTGAGGAGTGGGCAAAGCACTTCCAGGATTCATCATGGGCCTTCGATCCTAATGCTCTGCGAACTTCATCACCAGCCAAGGCCGACTCGAGGACGACATCTCGAAGCAATTCGACCGCCGTGAGAAAGGGTTCCAGAGTTGCCAACAAAGTTCCCGTGACCACGCCTAAACCTGCAACAGTGGCAGATGAAGAAGCAGAGACGACTGCCCGGACTCGGTCTCCAGATGAGATGGACGTTGATGACACTCCTCCAGCCAAGGCATCTACCACTCTGCCAACATCATCAGCCCCTGAAGCTCGCGTCTACCCGGTCGACACAACACAACTGCGCCAACCCGAGACTTCGACCTCCAACACCACACCCAGCAACTTCAACATCACCCTCGACGACCTCGGCGCAGCAGTCGACTCGCACCCCACCACCGGCCTCGACGGCCTCTCGTCTCTAAACTCGACTCTTCCCTTCCCCTCGAAACCCTCCACAACCCTCCCAACCAAACCCTTTGCCCCGCAAACCCTCCAACTCCCACCCCTACCCCGCGCCCCGTCGACACCCACAAAACTGACCCGCTCGTCATGGTCAACCTACTGCACGACTTTTTCCATCTACCTCGACAAATTCGACAAGTTCAATTTCACCTTGCTCCAACATTTCGAAGAGCGCCGCAAGAAAGCTGCCAAACTGGTGAAAACGGGGGTCAGGGCTTTGGAAGCGGTGGGAGAAGCGAGCAATGGCGAAGGATGGATGAGTTATGCCCAAGGTGTCAAAGAGGACGAACGCGTCAGAGAGCATTGGGGTGTCGGGTGTGAGAAGCACGCGGATGCGGTCAAAGAGTTTGAGGCCGTAAGAGAGAGGGTCAGGGTGCTCAGTGAAGGGGCTGGGTTGAGTGATGTTTGATGATGATGCCGCCGCTGCCGCCTTTCTTGCTTCCTTCCTTTTTGCTCTTTGCCTTTTTCTTTTTCTTTTTTTTCTCATGCTCTTGTCTTGTCTTTCTTTTTTGATTAGGTTGAAGAGCCTGTTTTTTTCTCCGCTCCCTCGTCGAAATTCTTGTCGTCTTTGCTTTCTTTCTTGTCACCTGTGCAAAGGCGGCGGGCGGAAAAAAAAAAGATAAAGAAGCATATGATTTTTGAGAGGGAAGAAAGGGAAAAAAAAAAGAGTCTGGGGATTGACACTTGACTAGGCGTTTGTTTTTTTTTTTGTCAGCATCGCGTTGACCATCAAAGGCGTTTTTTCGGAGGGGCTTCTTTTCTTTTCTTTTTTCTTTTTGATTATGGATGACACTTCCAATACGAAATCACTGCTCTTGTGTCTACTCTCTCTTCAATGATATTCAGAGTTTGGCGCCAGGTATCTTGATGAAAATGAATGATCAAACGCACTGCTACTCGAACACAAACGGGGGGGTATCTAATCATCCTCTACTGTACACAACACACCTCGCCTCATTACTCACCAGCCCTCTCAAAACTCCCTTGCAGTAACAAAAGTCTGCAACGCTGGTCTCGTAGAAGCTGCCTCTTCAACTCTCTCGTCACCAGCCCCATCAACAGCCCTTCCTTTCCCCTTCAATCCCGTCTCTGTCGAGTAAACACCAACGCCAGGCTCATCAGCAATAACGCCATCACTCCCGTCCAATAAGCTGACCCGTCCTGTACCCGGTCGAGAGTCTTTGGTGACGGAGCCGATGCTGCTCACATCGTCGGCTTTCCCCATAGGGCGAATATGCGCTGCAGAGTCTAGTGTGACGGTACTTGCAGTAGCGGCCTCGTTCTTCAATTTGAAAGGATAAGCCACTTCGCCGTTGTGAGGGCGTGCACTGTTGTTACTCAGAAAAGTATTTTCGGAGCCAGGGACTTTGGTGTGCATGCCGTAGGGTGCTAGGTAAGCTTCATCGTCACCGCGAATGGCATCTTTGCCCTTTGGCGAGTCTTTGGCTGGTGGGGTTGGTGGAATAGCTGATGTTGAAGTAGGTCGGGGACTAGCTTGGCCCAAATCCGTTACTCTCCGATAACTGGGGCTCAGACTACGGTCAAAGGTAGGAGAGGCTTTGATAGTTGCTGCCCGCTCCGGATCGACCTTCGGGATCGCTGCACCTGCTTCTGGCAGCACGACAGATTGCGTGGGTGCGCGGTTGACTTTCTGTTCGCGGTCGATTGTGTCTTCGTCGTGCTTGCTGCCCCAGCCTGACCACATGGCCAGTCCCCATGATTTACCCTTGCGTGCTTGTTGGCCTGGCATGTCCTTCTTACGGCGTCCGGCCAAAGCAGTGGGTGGTGGGACTTCTCCCGGTCCAAATGTGTTATAGCCCTCGGCCATGTCCTTGATGCGTTGTTTTTGAATCGCGCGCTTGTCTTTACCATATTTGACATCCCAGTCAGCCTTTTTAGCAATCCACTTTCGAACAGGGCCAGGTTTGATCATGCCGATGGTGTTCGGATCCAACTGCAGACACTGTAGCTCCGAGGCCGCAGCAAGTGGATATGTGAGGCCATGTCGATCAACTCTCTGGCGTACCATGTGATTTTGGAAAGGAGGGAGAGGATCACCGGCTCTGCCGATTGTCCCAGATGATGCGACAGCGTGAGCTCTAATCGGTGTGCCCAGAGCGTCAGGAAATCTCTTGCCCACGGACCTACCGCGATCAGTCTTTTCGTTTGACGAATTGGACTCGCTGTCGTGACTGGACTGGGTACTGATGATACTGATGGCATCATCGTCAAGGATAGTAATTGCTTGGTCTTGGGCACGGGCTAGAGCCCAAGCACCAAATTGAGCGACACTGCGATACATGTACTTGGCAGGTCGAGTAAAACTGAGTGTGTGCGGCACGTGGCAAAGATCATCCCATACTTGTAGAACAACGTGGGTCGGCGGGTACTTTTCGACAATGTCTCTGTTGGGATCAAACTCATCCATGACTTTCTGGTTCGGAAGGTAAGCAGCTGGGTTGGCAGCTTTGTGAGCAAGGTAGATCTGTTCGTCCCGCAGAAGCTCGCCGCCTCCTGTCTGGATAAGCAAAGGTGGCAGACCTCCAAGAGAAGGTTGCATGACGGGCGAGACCATGGGGTGTGCGAGCATGTCGTTGGTGGTATACATCTGGATTTGATCGGTCAATTCAATCAACTTGCCGTCCAGCTCAATCGACAAGTGCTCCCCACCCGGAATGCTCTTAGCACGTGGGCGGGTTGCGCGGACGGCATCACCACTTTCATCGGACATGTCGTTGACCGAGAAGCCCATGGTTGCCTCAAGCTCTAGCTTCTTTTTCTCTTCTTTTGATTTTCGAGGTGGATTGGCCTGTGGAGACTTTAGCTCCCTCATGTCGTTGGCGTTCGGCGGCGGCCATGCCATTGAAGGCCTGTGATGGAAGCCATTGGCAGGGATGTAGTCGAAAGCACCATCTCCGGCTACACTCGGGAAGGAATGCGTTAGGTCCACCCATGGAGACAGGAGAAGTGCACCTGCTGGGAGCGGAATGCCTTGATCGCGCAGAGTTACTAGCATGTTGATAACCATGCCGCCACCAGCCGAGTCACCTCCGAGAAGGACAGTCGAGGGGTCGCAGTGCTCAATGACATGAAGATAGGCAGCGATGCAGTCGTGCAGGCCACAGGGAAACGGGAACTGGGGCGCAAGGCGGTATCTGGGAGCGAACAGCCGAGCCTTGAGTTTTCGAGCATGACGCTGCATCTGGTAGCGGTGTTCGTCGACAGAGCCGAAGTAGTAGGCTCCTCCGTGCACGTAAAGAATGACACGCTCGCTCTTGTCGTTGGCAGCCACTCGGTCGTTGTAATCTTGACGCATCTCAATCCATTCACCCTTCAAGGCAATCTCTGGCCTTCGCCATTGCCACCATTCTTGACCACCAACTTTTTGCAGGCCAGCGGGACCGAGCTGAGCTTTGACGAGCTCGGCCGAGCGTGTGAGATGAGCGTCGGAGATGGAGGCTTCATCAAGCTTGACCCACGTCGGAGTAGGCACCCACTGACCGGTAAAGGCTTGGACATCCTCGACGGTATGTTGCGATGCATAGGAGAGGAATTGGCGGATCAGGCGGAGGCCTTCGTGGTACGAGACATGGGCGGTAGGTTTTCCTTTGAGCGGCTTGCGATTGAGGTACTATTGACGAGGTCAGTACAGTCGATGGCAGGCATCACACGACATGCGGCAGAGACTTGCGTGTGAGAAGAAGGTCTCAATGACCGAGGGAGTCACGTCGGCAGCCACGCCGAGAGTGCTCAAGACCATGGTCGATCGTTTAGATTAAGGGGATGCGTTGTGGTAATTATGCGATGGAATGCGAGTCGGTGTTGGTTCCTCTTGTCAGCTCATGGCAACTGGACAGACAAAAGGCTCACGGAAGAAGCAGCGACGACAAGCTTGAGAGACAGGATGCAAAGGGTGGGAAACAGACTTGACAGTCGGAAAGAGTCGCGAGTCGCGAGTGTTTGTTTCGGGAAGGCGCAACGGCCCATAGGCAGCGGAGATGAAGCGCATGATGACCATGACATCATCCAACATCAGGGTCCACTTGGCAACCACTCGCGAAATCCGGGGTAGACGTGTTTTTTGCACATGCCAAAAATTATTTATGTCCATCATTGTACAACCTTACCAAACACAATCATGGCCGACCAAGGTATGCCCAACCATCACTTCATCGTGCAGCTCGAGGTAATAATTCATCTGCAGAAACAATTCAAACCAACTTTGACCTCGGCATCTGGTACGCCCTGGGCCTCTGGCCTGCCCTCTCCATCGCCGTCACCAGCAATTGGGGCGGCCCCGACAGCTCTGCAAAGCGCGACTGGTTCGCTGGCGCTGTCAGCGATCTCTTCGCCGACCGACCCGATACCGATCAATTTGACGTCGAAGCCGTCTTGTTGCAAGTCATGCAGGACGAATTCGACCTGAATGTCGAGGACGAGAGTGAAATTCCTGTCGCCGAGGACATCATGAAACTTAGAAAAGAGACTGCCGACGGGAACTTCTCTGGTGTCGAGGCTATCAAGACAAGGTTCGAGGAGCGTGGTGGAAGAGTGCCTCAGAACCTTCAGGTCGTCGAGCACAAACACGACGACGATGAGAGCAGCGACGAAGAGAGCGATGATGACGGCGACGATGACATTGACATGGGCGACGCCGCGCCTGCTCTAGTTTCTGCTCCTCGCGAAAGACAAGAGCCCGAGGTCGATGAAGATGGTTTCACAAAGGTTGTAGGCAAGAAGAAGAGATGAACGCATTCTTACTCGAGCCACGTACTGTCACGAACATAGAGCCACGTACTGTCACGAACATAGAGCCACGTACTGTCACGAACATAACGCCACAATTTCTGTCATATCACGCACACCTATACTACCAAAAGCACTCGACCCAGGACGAGGTTGCAAAAGTGGGGAGAAATAATAGATCTAGGCCCTTGGGTCAGTCGAGTCCTCAAAGCACACGAAGCACCATCTTGATGCGCCCTTCCCTTCGTGGACGTATGCCCCTGGTCCAGCTGTCTCCCTCTTCTTCGCCTGTCCCGTGACCCTCAATGTATGTTGATTTTTCAATTCGGCCACTCTCCACCGCTTGTGCATAGCCTAAGGACTCGTGTTCTCCAGAGAACAAATACCTGGCAAGTATTGGCGCAGTCACTCCAAATTCATCTCCAGATCAATCAAATCCCATCTCCGCTGGTGCCACAATCCTTACCGGCGGCCGGTCCTATGAATCGGAGGTTGCTAAAAACAGAGTAATGGTCTTCCTGATCTACAGTACAAGCTTGCCTTCGAAGATCCTCCTTGCCGTTGTTCCGATGGAATAATCAGAAAACCGCATTCAGACATCCGGACGTATATCATTTGCTGCTTAAGGAAATTACAGTTAGCACGCTGTTCCTGACAGAGTATGAGGGTCATGGGATGGCGTCAAGTGCTGCCCTCGTGCTCACAAGAACTAACACTTTCTAGGGGCGAATCTTCGGGCTCCACCAATTTGCATCGACCGATAGTTTGAAGCACCAGCACTCCGTTTGCAGTCAACTATTGGTCTTGATATGCAAAAGTCCAACCTGTTTTGGATAATGGAAGGAAGTTGTGTTGCCGAGGCTTCGACATCAAGCAACAACGGCCCGCAGAGTTTCTTTGAGCTTGGCGATGATGGAGTGGAGACATCCTCCCTTCATTCGACACTCTTATCACCACCTTTCCTGACAAACAACTGGCCTGGCTTCCTATCCTCGTGTGTCTTTTGGGGTAAATCGGAGACACTCGATATTCTGAGCTTCCTGTACACACGAGCATTGATCATCCTCAATTGAAATGTTGCAAGCAAAGAGGGGGTTAGCTTTGGTCGATCCATCCTGCCATTGTTCGCCTTCGAAGGATGCGCACATCACGGTAGTACCGGCTACGTAAATATAGTATACAGGTAAAGGTTTGTTTCTCATACAAATCCACCAGAAGGCAGTGGCCATGGGACACATGACGTTGACGCATATATGCCTACATCTATAAGTATCTCGATGTCGAACACATCTTTCTTCTTCATTGCCAACAGCTTCGAATCTAGTATCAGCAGCACTACGGTCCATCATTCATCTCTTGCACGCTTTCGTATACCTAACAGCTCAGTCATGCATCTCAGTACTGCCTTCTTTATCTCCATGATTACTGCCAGCGCGGCAGCACAGAGCCTCAATACATCCGCCGAGTACCATCTTCAGACTCAGTTGAAGCCTGGTCAAGATGACAAAAAGCGGTTCGAGGATCTCTGGCTTGTTGCATCCCACACTGGTGCAGGAATGAACGACGCTGTCCTCTACAAGAATCAATCCTATGCCATCAAAGGATTCATGAATGCCACCAATGCTCCAGCACCTTACTTCCGCCAACTGTTCGACCTCGGTGGTTCCTTCCCTTGGGACATGTTTGTGGCAGACGTAAACTTCTACGCTGCTTGGGAGCCCGTTCGCATTAATGCAGGAAGCGGCTCGCCTGAGTTCTACTTCAACTCTAGTGGCTTGCAGTGGAACCAAAATCCGAGCTCCACACAGAACTCATTCGGTGGATGGCTTGTTTGTGATTGGTGGCACGGTGTTCCCCAGCTCTTTGCGAAGTGGAGGTCAGTGTACCACACCTCCTGGTCTCACACAACTGACAAGTCACAGCTACTATGCCTACGAGAACCCTTCGAGCTGCGCTGATGTCAATTTGCTCCCTGTTTATATTTGAGCTATGGATATCATGGGCAGAACAATCCAGGATCTGCAAATCGGGGTTAGTTTCGATATGGTGTCTAATTTCTGGTTGTAGGTTAGGGGCGTAATTCTTCTTTCGAAGTTGATTAATGTAATATGTTGCTTCCGCATGTCATTCTGGGTCTCCCTGTTGCGCCATGTTGTCCATGTTTGTGGACAGTACCGAAAACCATGCTGTCAGATGTGCCATTAGGCAGACGTTGGATCTGCCACCCTGTTCTGACCGAACATCGTAATTTCGTAAGTCTTGTATCACCGTCGCTTTTTCACGTGCTTCAGTATCAAGGGTACTGTTCAGTAGCTAGCGGAACAAGATATGATTATTGGATGGCGATGAGGGTTCCCTTTCGAGCGGTCATTGCGTAGCCAATCGGCATTGACAGACGTGATTAGCCTGCAGCAAAGGCGGCCTAACAGACATTGGCAGACTTGACTGAATGATGCCCAATGACTTGCCATTGTTCGTCTTGCATTACCACAGGGAAAACCGCACTTGATTCTTCAACTCTCACCTTCTGACTGTAACGCTTCGAGATCCCTTGATCAAGCAAAAGGGCGTGTCATTCTTTTAGGGCAGCACAATCAATAGAGACCAGATTGGATACATGCAGACCGAAGCATCATGCGCCATCTGCGGCGCTCCAGCTTCAAGAAGATGTCAGCACGAAGATGCCAAAATGAAAAGAGATTTGGACGAAGCTATGCATCGCTGGATGGCGAGCGTCGAAATACGCCAAATAAGGCAAGCAAGTCACTCCCCATCGATGTCTCTTTTCGCTTACACATAGGTATGCATCAGACACTGGGCATTCGCCCATGCTAAGGATTGGATCACATTCACATACAACCAGCTGGTGGACATAAGGAAACAGCGATACGAAGCCCATCTGGCCACGATCCCACATTACAAACTCTATGAGATCTACTCTGGGCGACCACCCATCTCGCAACAACAGCTGCACGAACTACACATGCAAATGTCGGCGGCACAAGGCGCATACCAAAGAGGAATAGACGAAGACTGGAGAAACAGCCTGCAGCGATATCCCGAGGTGCTGGACTATTACTTTGACCTCGTTGAGTTCAAGCTACCGGGCGAGAAGAGCGTTGCTGTACAAGAACCCGTGTTTGGTGGACGTGTGGATCCCGAGCTGAAGAGGAAAGAATCGAAAGGGAGAAAGAGGATGATGCAGCCGCCGCCTATGCCTGGCGGACCACCCATGATGCCGCCCGGAGGACCACCGCACATGGCTGGACCAGGGCCCGGTCGCGTGCCGCTGCCATTCGCCATGAACATGCGACCCAGTTTCTAAGACGAACCTTTGATGACCGTAATTCACAGACCGGATATGAAAGTCTGGTCGGCCGTGGTCTGCTTCTGCAAAGCGAAGGGCATCAACAACAAAAGCCGGCTCCAAACAGGCGCCCTGCGGGCATCACAGCCGAGGCTTCGGCGGCCAGCGGCCCCGCGTCCTCCTCCACGCTCCACCTCGGTGAACAGCTGCGGCTTTCATGTGATGTCCCATTCTTCCATTCTTTCCTTGATACAATTTGTTTCCCTTTCTTTTCCAGCGTATCAAATCTTCGCCATGTCGTCCTCTAGGCTTCGTTCTCCTCTCTGTCGTCTGCCACTCTCGACCCGTCAAACATGTTTCCTCAACTACAGGCAATTCAGTTCCTCCACATCCCGAGCAAAGGAGATCCAAGATGCCTATATCCTTAGTGCTGTGAGAACGCCGGTTGGAGTTGTGAGTTGTATGGTAAACAAAATTTCATGGCATGTCTGACGTCTGTTCATAGTTCAACGGAGCTCTGGCCTCAGTGTCAGCACCTAAACTTGGCTCTTATGCGATCAAGGAAGCCATTGCCCGTTCGTCCGTCCCCGCCGAGCACATTCGAGATGTCTACATGGGTCAAGTCTTGCAAGGAGGTGTCGGTCAGGCGCCAGCAAGACAAGCAGCCATCTTTGCCGGTCTTGACCCTTCAGTCGAAGCAACCACAATCAACAAAGTATGTGCTTCAGGCATGAAAGCTGTTTCAATAGCCGCCATGAAGATCCAGCTTGGACTGGCGGAAGCTCAAGTTGCAGGAGGAATGGAAAACATGAGTCAAGTGCCATACTACCTTCCACGATCGTCTCAGTTACCGCCTTTTGGTAACATCAAGCTCGACGACGGATTGATCAAGGACGGTCTTTGGGATGTTTACAATCAAATCCACATGGGCAACTGTGCCGAGAAGACAGCCAAGGACCACGGCGTCACTCGTGAAGAGCAGGATGAATTTGCTATCTTGAGTTACAAACGCGCGCAAGAAGCCTACCAGCAAGGACTCTTCAAGGACGAGATGGTGCCTGTTACTATCAAGGGCAAGAAGGGCGACACAGTAGTATCGGAAGATGAGGGTCTGTACAGACTGAAGTTGGACAAGGTACCTACATTGAAGCCTGCCTTCGACAAGTCTGGCTCTGGTACAGTGACTGCAGCCAACAGCTCCGGATTGTCAGATGGTGCATCGGCGCTGGTCCTCGGCAACAAAGAGATGGCCAAGAAGTATGGCAAGGGCAACAAACTGCTGGCTCGCATTGTGGCAACAGCAGATGCAGCGGTCGACCCCATCGACTTCCCTATCGCACCGTCCAAAGTGGTTCCTATCGTTCTCGAGAGAGCAGGAATCACCAAGGAACAGGTCAAGGTGTGGGAGTTTAACGAGGCTTTCGCAGCGGTCATCAAGGCAAACGCCAAGGTACGTCCAGAAATGGAAAATGCGGTGTCTATAGCGAATACTTACGTGCGACAACAGATCCTCGGTCTTGGGATAGACAACGTCAATCCAAGAGGTGGCGCAATTTCTTTGGGCCATGCGCTAGGGAGTTCAGGTTCAAGAATTTTGGTCACGCTTCTGCACCAGTTGAAGAAGGGCGAATACGGATGTGCTGCCATCTGCAACGGAGGAGGTGCTTCCACGGGTATTGTGGTCCAGATGGTTGACGCGGATGAGCTTTGACGCATGGGAAAAAGAGTGATCTCATGTATTGATATATACCCAACGAGACTTGATTATCACCCAAGCCGCAGTCAGTGTCGTCAATTCATGAGGCATATTGGTTTCACATGGCGAAAAAGATGGCTGGTGAATCTCAGTGTTGGATCAGTCACGCCCAAGTGTGACGTATGCGGAAGTGATGGACAGCAAAATCGGGTCGCCGGCGGCCGGTGAAAGGAAGGCACGAACCCCCACCCAGACGCAGAAGTTGCGACTCCCGCAGCAGGCGCCTCCAACATTTTTCGTCACCAAAATAAAGAGGTCAAGCCAGACCCCTCTAAACATACAATCGACGTCGCATCATCCGCCGCATTCGCACGTCTCATCTACAGCAAAAATGTCGGACCTCAACTCGTGGGAAGACTCGCCTGATGCCCAGCAGGACCAGGACCTGTCCAGACAGGCTCAGCAGAGCCTGAACATGGGCCAGCCACAACAGCAACAACAACAGCAGCAGCAGCAAAGAGGTGGCTTCCACCCTGGCATGGGCAGCTTCCAGCCCGGAGCCGCCGCCTTCAACCCCGGCCAGGCTTACTTTAACCCTGGTCAGGCCTACGGACAACAACAATACGGTGGCTACCAGCAGTACGGCCAGTATGGCCAGCAGTACAACCAATACGGTAACCAAGGATACGGCCAGCAAGGCTACGGCCAGCAGCAATACAACCAGTACGGCAACCAGGGTTACGGCCAACAATACAACCAGAACTACCAACAACCCGCTCAGCAACAACAGCAGCAGCGCCAAGTGCCTGTCATCGCAAAGAGAGGGGACCAAACCGCCGCCCCTGCACCTAAGCCCGCTTCCGACGCCCCCAAGGCTGCCGTCAAGACCCTCTCGCTCAGTGCCTCCGACACAGGTGCTTCGGCCCCCAAGGTTGAGAAGACTGGTGGAACAAAGGTCCTGAGCTTGGGCATTCCCGCAGCACCCAAGGTCGAGAAGACTGCCGGCACAAAGGTTCTGTCGCTCAATGCCGAACCTGCTAAGCCTCTGACAGCCAAGGAGACTGTTAACAAGGCTGAGGCTGGTGCCGGAAAGGCCGTCACTGCCGCCAAGGCATTGGAGAAGACTGGCAACTCGCCCGCCGCCTCTGGTCGTACCTCCCCTACCCCTTCTTCTGGCCGCAGCTCGCCCACTCCCGCCGAGAAACGTGCCGAAGCCCGCCAGGCCGATTTGGTTGCTGCAGAGCAGGCTGCTGACGTCGACGAGGAGACTTTGAAGGACATGTACGGCAAGGAGCACGTCAACGTTATTTTCCTGGGTCACGTCGATGCCGGAAAGTCAACTCTTGGTGGCTCCATTCTCTACGCTACCGGCATGGTCGACGAGCGTACCATGGAGAAGTACAAGCGTGATGCCAAGGAAGCCGGAAGAGAAACATGGTACCTGTCATGGGCTCTCGATTTGACCAAGGAGGAGCGCTCCAAGGGTAAGACTGTCGAGGTCGGAAAGGGTTTCTTCGAGACCGAGAAGCGCCGCTACACAATCTTGGATGCCCCTGGTCACAAGACATTCGTGCCCAACATGATTGGTGGTGCTTCGCAGGCTGATGTCGGTGTTCTTGTCATTTCCGCCAGAAAGGGAGAGTACGAGACCGGTTTCGAGAAGGGTGGTCAGACTCGCGAGCACGCCGTCTTGGCCAGGACTCAGGGTGTCAACAAGCTCATTGTTGCCGTCAACAAGATGGACGACCCTACCGTCGAGTGGAGCGAGGAGCGTTACAAGGAGTGCACAGGCAAGCTCGGCCAGTTCTTGAAGGGCGTCGGCTACAACCCCAAGACCGATCTTCAGTTCATGCCCATTTCCGCCCAAACCACTCTCGGAATCAAGAATCCCGTTCCTAAGGAGATTGCCCCGTGGAATGACGCGCCTTCGCTCCTTGACTACCTGGACAGCATGCAGGCTTTGGAGCGCAAGCTCAACGCTCCTTTCCTGATGCCCGTTGCTGCCAAGTACCGCGATCTGGGTACCATGATTGAGGGTAAGATCGAGTCTGGTGTTATCAAGAAGGACATCAAGTACCTCATGATGCCCAACCGTGTCGAGACGACCATTTCAGCCCTCTACGGTGAGACCGAAGACGAGATCCCCAACGCTACCTGCGGTGACCAAATCCGCCTGCGTATCAAGGGTATCGAAGAAGAAGACATTATGCCTGGTTTCGTGCTTTGCTCACCGCGCCGTCCCGTCAACTGTGTCACCACTTTCGAGGCACAGATTTTCCTTCTCGACATCAAGTCTATCCTGTCAGCCGGTTTCAACTGTGTCATGCACGGTAAGTTTGCTGGTAACCTTTCACAACGGCCTCGGTACTAACGACCAAACAGTGCACGCCGCTACCGAAGAAGTCACCTTTGACGCTCTCCTTCACAAGCTCGAAAAGGGTACCGGCAGAAAGTCAAAGAAGGCTCCCGGCTTCGCCACAAAGGGTATGAACATCATCGCGCGCCTGAGGGTCACTGGCAGCGTTGGTGGTGTCTGTCTCGAGACGTTTGCCGAGTACCCCACCCTGGGTAGATTCACCCTTCGTGACCAGGGTCAAACCATCGCCATTGGTAAAGTCACCAAGCTCGTCAAGGAGGAAGAGTTGGCTGCTGCCACTTGAATGGCTGGTCTTGCCAGGACACAAACAAGGAATGTCTGCTATTGTGATACCATGAAGAATTAAGACGAGTTCTAAGAACACCAATCTTCTTATGAGCTAGGATATTAAAAGTCAAAACTACGAATTTCTCGCTTGTCTTTGATGCCTGTGTGATGAACCATACTGTTCCCATGTGCCGTGTGCATGCTTCTAAAGAGAGATATATATATATATATAT
>RZIQ01000033.1:221676-256396 GCA_003992365.1 Aureobasidium sp. P6 | reverse complement strand
CTCTTGGATCCAGCTGGAAAGTACTGATTTGCCGCTTCCAGGTGGGCCGGTTATGGCGAGTATCTTCTCCTCACCACGAGTGAACTCGAGCAGGTGCTTTTGGAACCACTCGCATGTGTATTCGTCATGTTGAGACACATAAGTCAAAGATTCGACGGAGGTGTTTCGTAGAAGGACAGCTTTCTGGTCCAACCATTTTCTGATCTCATGAACGTCCTGGGATGCGTCGCTACCAAGAGCGTGACTCCAGATATGGCTCACAATTCTAAAGTAGAGTCAGTACTACAGCTTGTAGGTGAATTGTCATACACATACCGATTTTTGCGGTTATCGAAATTGTTGAGGTGATCCCGGAAAAGGGAGGTAAAGTCGATGGTGACCGATCCGTGCGAAAGACCCCGAACAGACTCCTGGTAGTAAGAAGCTACATCAAACACTAAGAGATGGATATCGCGGAAAGCTCTGCTAACGTCTTCACGGATGTCGGTGTTCAGACTCAGCTGGGCTTCATGCGAGGACAAGAATGATAGGGAAAGGCCAAGCTTGTAGAATATGCCAAAAGTAGTGTTAAGAGCACTAGCATTAGCTTCTCCGAGCTCAAGTAGTGTACGCAGTAATGTGTAGATCTGTCGGGCTGCGTACTGACTCTTGGGAACAAATGATCCGATCTTGCCGGCATAGTTCGCGATCTGGAGTGCGTAGAATTCGGCAGAGCGAAGCAATCTATCCCAGAGACTGCCACGGCAGGGCATCGAGCTCAAGCGTTCGCGGGCAATAAAATCACAGAAAGTTTCGATGGTCATATTGCCTATCAAGGAAGCATCAATGTTGTCAAACTCCTTGATGATCCTTGTCTCCATGTGGATAGCATGGCTGTCCTGGCTACTTGTTGGCGAGGCATGATGGGAGAACGATCGAGTGTTCATCGGCTGGTTGAGTAAGCCGCTACTGGTGGGAGTTTGCGGGGACAGCTCATCCGCGGCTGAGTCTTTGCGCTTCTTAGACACCATAAGACTGTCTAGAACGGGTGTTTGGTATTGGTGCTCCATGTTGTTGTGTGTAACGGATTCTGTTTGTAGGCCAGAAGAGAAACTAGGAACGCGGTCTGGCAGTATCAATCAGTATGTTTGATGAATGTAAAAAGATGGCAGTGCGAGATAATAGCCCACTGCTGGATATATGTACGTACTGAAAGGATTTGTCCTTAGACCGAGCATACTCCAGAGGGAAAAAAGTGTATTAAAGCAGCCGCAACAACAGTGCCGGGAATTTCGATCATTAAAACAACGAGCTCTTTCCTGACGTGGCATACGACATCATCGGGTCAACGAGGAATGGGCGGGGCTGATGAACCTTGAATATATGCTTGATCGCTCTTGCTAGGATCTTCTTCATGGTCGGTTAAAGAATCATTTCATGTGAGTGGAACTCCTTGCAGGCTTCGGACAACGGTTAGCTGATAGCTGAGGGGGATCATCAGTTCATCATGATGATCCGTTCTCAGACACCTTCGTAATACACAGAGACACTCTACGCGCGTATCATGCATGATTGCTCAGCTCCACCTGCCCGACTTCTATCCTTAAAGGGGAATCAGTCTTGTCTGAAGAGAGTAGTCGAGTCTCGGCGTTCAGCAATCATCGCTGCTGAGGAAGACCAATCTCTATTCGCGTCGGGTATTCCGTCGACTTCTACCCAAAAGTACCATTCCACATTGAATTCGGCAGACAGACGTTGGTTGTCTGCTGAGCGTGGTTGAAGTGAGGTTCGCCAGTCTTGCGTTGTTCGGTACCTACAAGGCACGGCCCGCTGTGGAAGAAGTTGCAGCGTTGGTTCCGTTGTTGCCGAGCATCGAAGTAATCAGCAATACACAAAACCGATGCTCGTCTTCTGGATGTATAGCAGTATTGTGGGCAGTACAGCAAGACCAAACTGAGCACCTGATATCTAAACCATCTCAAATTGAATTGAGCCTCTTGTTCATCCACAGCGGCTGGCTCAATGTAAGGTCATTGATGGCAGAGATTTGCTGGCCGTTCCTGGCTGGTACGAGCGGGGCGGGCCAGGCGGGGAGACCCAAGAGGTTCTGACGTTCATTGCTGATCGCAATGCCTCGCATGCTCCCGAATGAGTTCCTGCACGCTACGTGTGCTATTGGCAACGAATACACGGCTGTAAACATCGCGAGGCAGATGATCTGATGATGCTGCTAGATCGAGCATTGTGGCACTACACTACGAGAAGCCCCGCGGTGTTGCAGCTCTAGCAAACGACATAGTGGCGGTGCTGAATGATCGGGTCGAAACAACTCAAGGCAAACATGCAAATAGAGAAGAAGCAGCTCGTCGTTGCGAGGAAGTGTTGGTAAAAGTCACACACCTATATGCGATGCAACACGGTCGTGGAAGAAGATACAGCCTTGCGACTCTGGCGTTGTGTCCCTCTCACACTCTGCTCTGTGGTTTGTGCCGGTCAGTGACGTCCATCAGGAGATTTCTGTGGAGCAGATGTATCGTGTGTAGTTCTTCTTTGCGATGCAGCTGGTGCAGTAGTGTTGTCCAAATGCAGCTCAAAAGCTGGGGAAGCGTGGATCCACCTTTTCCCAAAAGAGGTCATGCACCAAAACTTCTGCGCAGACGTTGACTAGAGGCAGCTTGCAACTCTCAACATCCTTGTTCTTCGATCCTAGTTCTTCTGAAAATCAGCTTGCTGCGACCAGACGATCAGACACCACTGCCAAATCATCAATATCACTGTTGGTATGACGTTCATTCATGGTGATCGCAACTCGGTCAACGAGCTTCTTACGAAGCTGCGTGTGATCCTCACTCGCTTGATCACTCAAATGGAATTCCGCAGGATTTCAAATAGCATGAGATAGTGGATGAATGTGCAACGAGGACATCAGAAATCGCGTGAATGTACGGGCGTAAGGGCTAAAGTACTGTCTACAATGGATGGCTTCATCAATGTTGTTTTTCCCAGAGGCTCGAGTTCAACCCTAGTTGACCCGATCAAGTTACGACACCTTGATTGGTGAACCACACCATTCTACCCTCGATGCAGCTTGCTTGATAACGACTCTTCAGCATGAGAACGGTTGATACTAACATGCCTGGATTTAGCGTCGGATCGTGATCCGCTTGCCTAAATGGATCGATCACCCCCAGCCACCATTTACTTGTTCTCCTCATTCCTCCTGAAGAGGTGATGCACAGAAACTCCTGCTGAGGCAAATTCACAACGTGAGATCATTGACCTCCACACATCCGTTCCGCGAAGTATCGCGCACCGCAATTGTCCCGAGGGATGTTTGACGGATCATAATTTGACAGTTCGGGAACTCGATGTAGGAGCTGGAGTGTGGGGCCCGATCGAAAATCACAGATGAAGGGGTCTGTGGACTTCCTAGATCCGCTGTGTTGTTCTGCGGGATGACGGTGTAACACATTAGTGCAAGATGACAAGCTAAGTTTTATAGAGCTAATTATGCCCTGGCCTAGCTCTCAAATTGAGGTTTCCAAACGCGCCAAGCGGCCCGATCCTACGTCTGTCATAATCTAACGTATATCAACTGCACAATAAGCGAAATGCGTAGCATTTCGTTATTCGATCTTTTTATCGATCTTTGCTGCTTGGTGCAGTTAGCGCAATAACACGTCATGCTGGTAATGTCATGAAGGCAACCCTGCTGTGATTTATCTGATTTCGAACAACAACAGATTCCGATATGCCATTCAAGAGAGCAGTGGTGTCGACCATACAGGATAACAGTTGAAACCAAATATCTGTTTAAATCGATAGTTCGCGCAAAGACGTGCACGGCGTATCACAGATTTTAAGTGTAGCTCGGAACTGAATCAGGTTTGAACATGGTCATTATCAATTCAGCGAGCGGCAAGCCGATCCCAAATATCGTGGGCTCAGAGACGTCCGGAACATGGGTGTAGATATACGGTATATTGGATCCCTCGCTCGCGTGATAAGAACGGACAAGCTTCGATATTGGAGGGACTTGCCAAGGGTCGCGCTGCCAAGTCTGACTAGACAAATATCTTAAAACACGCATTAACGATGATGGTTTGCCATTGATGTGCTTTAAGGTGAAATTGTCATGCCTAGATTCGGGACAGAGAGCAAGAGAATGACAAGGATTAGAAGAAGGAGCCAAACAGAGAAGAAAATCGAAAGACATTCATGGATAGAGAAACAAAAAGAAGCCAGGCAGTCAGAAACTGAAAAGTTTCAACTAGATAAAAAACCGGCCTTGATAGCCCCCAGGACATATTGGCCGAAGGACTGTTTCAGCGAACATACAGTGCCGTTCCAGGTAAGACCGATGCAGCCCGATGTCGAGTCACAAAGCACAGCACATTCTCCAAAGCTGCCCACGTCCGATGAAGCGTTGATCGTGTTGGTCGAAGTATCGTAAGTACACAAAATCGTGTATTTGACACCGCTGACATCGTTATAGACAGTACCGTTGGCCGCAGGACAAGATGAGGTGGCAAGGGGCGTAGATGATGGAGCTGTTATAATGGTCGAGGAGCTTATGCCCAGAACAACAGACGTGGAGCCGGAGCCTGAGGGAAAGGTGGAGCTAACGCTCGAGGTATCCGAAGAAAGAGTGGTAGCAACTACCGAAGGAACTATAGAGGTGCTGAAGGACGTCAGAGATGCTGCTGTTGTGCTGAAGCTTGCAGTGCTCGAACTGCTCAAAACTGCTGTCGAGGAACTGATGATCACTTGACTGGTGGAAGTCGCTGTCACAGCGCTCGACGATGAGCTTGAGGTAGTCATGACTGGACGTATGTAGCCAGCGATTCTGGTGCTAAGAAGATTGGCCGTGCTAACGAAGGACTGGGGACTGTCTGTTTTGATCAAGCATTGACCAACACCATTACCCAAAGCAGCACCCTGATTGTAGCTGAATCCAGTGCAACCTGTGTAGCCATCACAAGCTTGGAAACAAGCAGTCCAATTTGCGACATTGGGAACCGTCTGAGCGGTACCACCTGCTGATCCTCCACCACACATGAAGAGATAAGGCTTTCCAGCATTGTCCGTGGCAGCGTAAACGTTGGTGTTGATTGCTGTGCAGGCAGGAGGGAAGCTGGTTGTGGTATAGCCATCCGCACCAATCGATGGCGACACAGTCGATGATAGGGTCGACGATGTCAATGTGACTGTGGGTCCGACTGAGCTTTGAAGGGAAGAAGTGGGACTACTGCTAGAAGCAAGACTAGTCGGAACGGTTGAGATTGACGACGTTACTGACAATGATGATGTTATTGTCGTTGATGACGCCGCTAACGATGATGTCGAGGCAATGCCAATGAACCGGGCACCAAGGATACCACCGTTGCTGATAGAAGCACCGAGTGTCTTCTTCAAGTAGCAAGCTACACCAGACAGCGAGACATCGACGCAGCCAGCTGTGGTTGCACAAGCAGCGATACATCCTTCGAGATTCTTTACAGAGGTGCTAGACATGTCTCCACCCGCGTGATCAATGCCACACTCTATCACAAATTGAGCTCCAGTACTCGCATAAGTGTACACCTGGTTGTTCGAGGCGGGACAAGATAGAGATGAAGAGGTAGGAGCAGCAGACAAGGAAGCTGACGAGCCAATCGAAGAAGCCGAGACCTTAGTAGAACTGGTGACTGAAGAGTTAATGCCGGATGATCCGCTAGAGATTCTGATGGCAGATATGGTATTACTGCCAGAGGCAGTGTATGTAGCCATACTCTTTTTGAGCCAGCATGTTCCGGAGCCCTGTCCATTGGAACCGCCGACGTAAGTAAAGCCCTGACAACCACTTGATATTGCAGCATCGCAAGCATTCATACAGTCAAGATATGAGGTCGAAGCTTGAGTGTTGGTGTATGAGCCGACGCTATTATCAGAAGAACAGGTAACGTTGTAAGTATTTCCATTAGCGTCTGTGATTATCTGACCATTTGCTGACGGGCACAGACTGGCTGATGGCAGAGCAGAAGTTGGCATGCTTGTCGTGGATGTACGCGAAGATGAGACGGGGTTTACACTTGTGGTACCGTTCAGAAAATTGTATGGTGTGGTGTCTAAAGTCCATCTGTTCCAGAAAGCAAGTAGAAGAGGCGTTGCGTCGAACCACGTCCCAGCTGCAAGTGAAGGCCATGTATGATCTAGGCCACGTACCCAGTAGTGAGCACCAATCTGTGGTACTCTATCATTTCCATAGTCGAAGCGAACAACATTGCCATTATACAAAGAGACAGATGTGTTTGAGCCACTGAGACCGTTGCGTGTAGACCATTCCGTCATGAAGTGTGGAAGCGAAGGTAAGCATCTGCCACGACGACCTCCGCCGTTGTATGGAATTGTACCATCGGCGTCACCATGAGTCGTGAACAGGGGCATGGGATAACGACCCGGGTTACAGGTAATTGGAACATTAGCTCCGTTACAGTTCGCGTCGGTCGTGCCCTGGTAATATGCACCTGCGACGCCTGCGAATGCTGCAAACACGCGCGAGGCTTGTGGGTCGCAGGCTAGGATGTTAGCAGCGAATCCACCTCCATTGGATTTGCCGGCAGCATACATCCTAGACGAGTCGATACAGAAAGTGCTTGTCAGGTTGGCTAGAAGTTCGAGGGTGAAACCAACATCATCGTATCCAGCTGCGTCCGGATCCCCTTGCCACACGCTGTTGACTCCTTGAGGATAAACAACCAGATAGTTCGGATTGAATGTCTCGTTAGACATTCCCGAAATCGTTTGCTCTTCCTGGGGGCTTGCATTTCTCCCGTGATAGGAGAAAGCAATAGGAGCAGGAGTGTTACTGTCATACGATGTGGGAATATGAAGCAGGTAGCTACGAGCAAGTCCGCCAGAAGTAGTAAAGCTGAGAGTGTTGGTTTTGTCGGCACCTCCTCGAGTAAGTCCTGCAGGAACAGAGTTTCCACAGCCGGAGGTTGCAGCGGAGCGCGCCACGGCGACGAACGCAGTATTGAGGATGAATGAACTCTTCATCTTGATCTGATGAGGAGGACTGTTCGCGGCAATGCGCCTCTTTTATATCTGAAGATAGACATCCCTTCATGTGCCCTTGAGCAGCGTCGACATCAGTTTTCAAAGCCCATGATACGCCACCAAAAGAGTGTGATTTCCAGAAGGGGACCTGAATCTAATTCTGGATGCCTGCGACAGTCTTTGCCCGAGGCTGATATGAAAAGGATGCGAAATGCATGAACGTTTTTCACCAAATGTCTAAGGCGATATGAACGGACAGCCTGCTTGAAACGTTGTTGAGATACTCGCCTGATCTTAGACATCTCAATAGAGGTATTTATGCTGCTCCAGCAAGAGAGTTACGCAGCTGGCAACAGCCTATTGTGCAAAAAGAAGAAGGTGTCTCCCGGAGCATTGCAAGCAGCATTGCATCGACAAAGATGGACTCAATGTTCCTGCTGATACAGACGCGCCATCCATTCCGAAGACATTCAGCCCGCCGTTGGAGGTGCAGCTTGTCCTAGGATCACCTCAGGCTTCATCGTGCCTGTGATGCGATGTTGGACAGCAAGAGATGGATGCGAGTCAGGAGCTGCGCTGGAAAAACTTCGGCAGAGCATCGACCCTGTCATCAGGCAGGAATGAGGTGGCCTGGACCTGCCTTCCTACTCCCAGCTATCAAGAATGGAAACTCCGGCTTTTGATTGACCTGTTTGGTGGCATTCTTCGCTTGAGGAACTGCACAATCTATGAGCTTTGTCCCATGCAGACTAACATATCGACTATGCAGCCGCTGCATGCGATCTCTCAACGGTCGAGCATATACAGGGTATTTGCAAGGCCGATGGATAGCGCGCACATCAGCGCGTCTGCATATCCAAGGATTGCAGCGACCGAACGGTGTTACCAAGCTCGAAATAGGCAGTCTGCAAGCCTCACACTATCCACCGGATGCGTCTCTACCCTGTATGTAAGCTTGGGACGTCAGCCATATAAATTCCTGGTCAATATAACTCCTTACAAAGACGGAACTACTCGTCGGACGGGAGTTATCTCTACACAAACCGAACGCCACATCCTGCGGACTCGTCTAGAGTATTTGAGATAATTATGCAAGACAGCCTTCCGATATCTCCGGAGGTAGATGGATGTGGGCGCAGTCAGTTATACATGCCTGAACGATAGTCTGGATCAGTTGTGATAGCCACGCGACGCATTCGACCATTCAGGTGGCAGCAAGCCACCACATACCAACAAATGCGCGGCAGCTATCAATATGATCTCCATTCTGCGCCAAGCAGCCTTTACTCGAGCTCAACTTCGCCGTCCACCAGTTTCATCTTCCAGATGCAGAGATTCATGATTTGTATAATTCGCTGCTTGAAAAGCATTTCGGCACTTAGAGAGACTTTGGCAGATCATGACCGAAAAAATACGAGCCAACGAATGGGATCAGGTACCTTAGTCTTGAGATATTTGGGAATGCTTGTGTCGATACATCGATGCTCACGGCGCATGTGGTGTCCTAGACTGGATACGACCAAGAATTTGGACAATTCTGTGGTGGACTCCTCGTTGACCGTGCAGCTTTCAGTGGAATGACAGACCCTTTTCAGGGTCAAAGCCGACAACGCCAGCATGACGAGAGGTTTTGATATGCTTGGGTTTGCCATGACGATGTCTACGAAGGCTATGAGTCGAATGCTACAATCCCGTGAGCCTTGCCGCTTTCTCCACATCCCGAAGCCCTAACTAGGGCTGGACCGTAGATCCGAGCTTAACCAATGACCCCTCTTCGAGCTCCATCCTATATCTTGAGAGCAGCAGACAATGGTTTCGTTTGATGGTTTCGAAAAGCGAGAAAAGAAGCAGTCAGAATGCATATTCTCGGCCTGGCAAATGGTACTCCGTCAGGAAACTCAGAGATTTTGCTCAAAGCCGCCTTGACATCTGCTACGAGATACGACTCTACCATCACAACATCATGGATCCACGTCCCGTCGATTTCTATACCGACGAACCCAGCACCGCTGGATAGTCCTGTTGGCTTCGATCTTGCTTCAAAGCTCAATGTCGCTTCTAACAATGCACATGATGACCGAGCTGCTGTTAGAGAAGCTATTCTTGACGCCGATGCCATCATCGTGTCTACACCAACCTACAGTCATCAACCTCTCGGAACTCTGAAATTGCTCATGGACAGGATAGGCGGGCCTGCTCTAGATGTTACATTCGGCAAAACTTTCAATCCAGGTAAACTCGATCCCCGACTTGAGAAATCGCGAATTCTGGGTTTCATTGCAGTGGGAGGGTCATCGACGCCAGATCAGTTCACTATGGTGTTGCCAACATTGCATCTGCTGTTCTACGCCTTACATGCTAGAGTAGTTGATCAGTTCATTGGCCAAGATCTTGGATCGTCTGGCGCTGTATGCTTAGACGACATCCTTCTCGCAAGAGCAAGCCGTCTCGGCGAAAGTCTTGCGACCCAGATTGGCAAGTCCTATGACGATGCCAGATACCTTGGTGATGACGAGAAAGGTTCCTGTCCACATTGCCATCTTTCAAAGATCGAGTTCTTGGCAGAGCACGGAAAGAATGCCATTGGCTGCACGACTTGCGGTACTAGAGGTTCACTAGTCATTGATCAAGATGCAAACATTGTTCCTGTATGGGAGGAGGATTCGAAGTGGAGTTGCTTGACTTGGGAAGGCAAATTGCAACATGCGAAGGATATTGTCAGTTGGGCCAAGAGGGACGAGCCGAGAAAGGCTGACATCAAGGAAGGACAAGAGAAGTGGAAGCAAGTTGCTTTCCCTCAAGTCACTTTGCCCAGTCAGAGAAATCCGAAGCTTTAACTTTTGGAAATGGTTGGAAGAATGGAGATCATATCTTGTTTGGCATTCTGGTGTGGCATATGGCATAACGATCGGATGCTGTATAAACATTTCTCAAACTACTCCGTGCACCCTGTTGTTTTTCTGTACATACAGTCAAGCTTGTGACTCTCAGACAAAGATCGGCCTGAGACTCTCAATGAAAGAAAACATCTACCTCTTGCATATAAATAAGCTAGAAACGATATGAAGACATTGAGAGCGGGCGGAGATCAGGTGTTCGGGACCATCAAGTGAAGGGTGACCCTGGCCTGGAGCGATCTTCGAGCCGAAACCCCTCGACATTCTGTTTGCCACACCTTGCCAAAACGCCCTCCTTAGACCATGACCAATACCCACGGGACATCACCCCTTTGCAAGCGGGACTTCCAACAGCCGAAAGAAGCACGCGCGCAAGTATTCGTCATTGTCGTTTGTAAGCTTTAACGTAGTATAAGGGGGAGAAGATGGCGTCGGGTGCCGTTGTAGCCGGTAGAGCAAGTCGCAATCGGCAAACAAACACAAGAACAACAACAAAGAAGCTTGAGAGAATCTAATCGATTCCTGGCCTATCTAAAGTTGATGGAACATGAAACAGTGATCGAAGAAAATAGACTTTTGGCTATGCGAGATTATGATCGTCTGGAGGATGAGAGGTAAAGTGGTGAAACATGCCCAGGTCGACCTGCCCTACTCCACTGCTTGACGGAGTTGGAAGTTGGCACATGGCATGGAGTAGACATTTGAGGATGTGAGCCGAGTGTGGACAGAGATGTGTTGACAAAATTTCAAGATGTTTTTACTCCTTCTAGCTGTATAATCCTTTGTTCTAAAACAGATTGAAGAGAGAAGGATAGAGAACATAAGGGACCCCCAAGAAAGCGCCTGGTCGCTCCAAATATCCGAAACTCTTTCTGTGGCCGAACAAAGGAAACAACATACAAAAGAAAATAAAACACATGTCAATGTTTACCAACAAAAAATTGACAAGAAATCGCAAAGGCGCCAAACTGCGTGAGCGGTAGGTGTGCCATGCTATGGAAGGGTATAAACAGAAAAACAAAACGGTAAAAGAGCCCAGCCCTTTCAAGATGGCGATGCAAACCTCCAGGGCGGGAACGAAATAGTAAAGTCAAATGCGAAGAATAGACAATATGTATCCTGAAGAATCAAGTCAAGAGACGTTTGATCCGCGAATCAAGATTTCGAAGATGGCGCATAAGCACGCATAAGATTTTTTTGGGATTTGAGGGATCATCAATGCCGGATTGGAGTCGTTACAGCTCAGAAGAGCAAACGCTTGCTAGTATCTAGTAAGCGGTAGGATAGGCGGCACCCGAAGCGCCGGAGGGCTTGTGAATGGTGATGAAACCGGTGGATGCGCAGCTGGAAGAACTGGAGGCACCGGAGGAGATAGGGTAGTAAGGAGCAGCGCTGCTCTGCTTGGGAACGACAGTAGCACCGGTGGCAGTGCTGCTGGCGATAGTGCTAGAAGCAGAGTCAAGAGTGACGTAGACAGTCTCCATGGCGGTGACGGTAACAGTGGAAGCAGCAGCACAGCCAGCATCAGTAGCGCTGGCCCCAGTTCCAGGGGCACCGTAGCTCGAACCGGCACCGGTAACAGCAGCCTTCTCGCCCCAGAAGCTCAAGTAAGAGGTGGGAGAGACAGTGACGGTGTTGGTGGTGGTGCTGGTGGTCGAGAGAGTGGTGGTAGAGGTCTGGTCAGATCCGGAGGCGGCAGCACCGCTACCAGAAGCAGCAGCAGCGCCGGAGGCAGAAGCAGAAGGAATGGCGTAGACGGTCTGGGTCTGGTAGGCGGTCGAAGTCTTGTGGATGGTGGTGGTGATGACAGACTTGGTCGAGCCAGTTCCGATGGTGTAGGTAAGAGTCACATCGGTGGTGAAGGTGGTGTAAGCAGTGGTGGTCTCGATTCCGGTGGCGCCAGCAGAGGGAGCAGAAGTAACACCAGATCCATAGGCGCCAGTTCCGAAGGCAGCGTTGGTGTTGACGCTAGGGTAAGCGGAGACACCGGTGCTCAGAGGGGCGATAACAGAGCTGGAAGCAGCGGTCTCGACAGCAGCAGCGGAGCTAGACTCGTATGCGCCGGTGGAGAGGGGAATGGCAACAGAGGAGGACTCAACGCCAGTGGAGAGAGGGACAACAGCGGCGGCAGTGTCGACAGCAGCCACGGCCGAGGAGACGGGAGCGTAGCTGATAGCAGGAGCAGTCGAGGTCTGGTTGAAGTTGCCATAGTCCTGACGCTTGTACTGAGCATTTGCACCTACTGCCAAGGCGGCGGCCACGAGGGAAGAGCTGAAGTGCATGATGATGATGATGATAATGTGTCTTAGAGGTATGACCGTTTAGGATGCGATTGCAACGTCGAAGTCGTGAGAACTCGTGGTAATGCTGTAGATGCTGTAGTGGAATGAATGTGGAGGCAAGAAATCAATTCCGCGCTCGAGGCAAACAATCAAAGAGTGACTGGTACTGTGAAAAGAGTGTGATGTCTGAGGAGACGTGAGGACCGGACGAGAAACGCTTGGTAGTCTTGTAGGGTGAAGAGGAAAGAGAAGAAGTAGGAGAAGCGATGGGGAAGCGCCTTGAGAAAAGGCGATTCAGCATGCCCCGTGTGGCACACACACCGGTAGGCCAATCTTGCATCTACAATCAATCATACCCTGCAGCAAACCATAATCACGTTCAATATACGGGTGCGGTGCAGGAAGCAGTCTGCGGCCAAGGATGCGTTTCATCGAGTCAGACCGTTGTTGGGCGGACCTTTTAGCGTGGTGATCTCCGCTTAGCGCTGCCCCTTATCGCTTGTCTTTGAGCGGGTACCTGACAGCGTGCAGCTTGGACAAACTCCCAGGAACCCTCTTGCCCGGCTTATTTGCGATACACTGCGACCGCCGTTTGGTTTCGAAGAGCGTACACATTCTTCGACCTAGGGTTGATGCCCCTATTTTTGCACTGTCAAAGGCCTTCTGTAACTGTCGGCACAAAAACAACGACAACCCCCCAACTTTGTTTCGGTCTTTTGTGCTGCAGTCCCTGTCGGATGCTACATGGTTGAAGACTGGTGAAGCAGGCCTCATTTCATTTGGCGCTCCTTGGCTGGCTTGCCCTCAACCCAACAACGAAAGAAATTTCTTGTCGGCCTTTCTGCGCCGATCTGATGATTCCGGCTGTGTGATCCCGGTGTGTGGCACATTGACACTGCATACAACAATATTCACGCAAGAAGCCAATAATTAGTCGTCATCTTAGCATGAGCAAGGATGTTGGTTCGTTGCCCCGGTCTCGATTATTGCAGACAATGAGGGCCTCGAACATAGCTACACGGGGCGCCGACAAACGCAGTATCGTGCTGCGTTATGTCTGTCATCTCTGCAGGTTGGACAGAGAGTCAACGGCCATGCAACTAGTCCTGTACGCAGAACGCTCGAGAGTGCCGAGCCCACCAAGCTCAATACCCGCGGACCATCAACAGAGCCTCGCAGCAATGTGAGCTGTCAGTTTCGTCCTCCCCTTGATTCCTGTCGACAACTCGTGGCCACACTGATCAGTCTGCACTTGTTTCGTATTGGACTCTTGCCAGGATTCGAAATCTGGATTCGGTCACCCAATATCGGCCAACACGACTGGCTTCCACGCACATCAAACATAATCAAATGGCTTGAAATGAGGTGCTCGGATGTTTGCCATGGGGAACAAGACCCTATACGCGCGGCGAATCTGGAAAACATGGGCTGTGTGTCTTATCAACACTAAAAGTCCAGGGCCATCTCGTGCTTCTAATATAAAGAAGTTTGAATAAACGTGTTCACCATTTTCAGCGAGTCGTCTAGCCATCTCAACGCTCCTACTATCTCCGACCAGACTTGGAAGGTTCGAGTATCTAAGCCTATTATCGATAAATGCCCATGGGCTGCACATAGATCTATCGCTTGTGGGTGTAAGCACACGGAGAAGGGTGGCCTGAAGGATCCAGACAACATGAAACAGAGTCATGGAAGACTAGGCAGCTCCAACGATTCAACCGTTGCTACTGTTACTGCCCTCACGACTTGGTTAAGTTTTGCTTGGTGACACTGGATAGGATCATGTTGTGCATCGCACAAATGCCGCGTGCGCATAGGTGAAGAAAGAAAAGCGCTGTCGAAAAGTTAAATAAATAAAAATGCTTGCAGTCAGTGACCCGGAGTTTTGTTGTTGCATGGGAGCTGTACGACTGGACTTTGTAGCAGGACTTTTCTTGAAAATATTGGGTGCACCTTCAACTATATACTCCGCAGTCACTCATCATCTGTGATGAACTCTCGGGAGAGACAGACTTGTCAGCGACTGCGCCATCATTAGTCGTAGGGATAAAGATAGACGATTCGTGGATGATAATTCGTGCGGCCTTTCACTGCAGCACAATGAACTTGAGACAGAGCTGAGGGATTGAATTCGATGTATGGGGTGGATGTCGTGTCCGGAAGAATGAGGCCAAGTTTGCAGGCGGTGAATTGCTGACTCGGATCCACGCTTGGCGACAGAGTGCAACCACTCGCGGCCTCGTGCTTCATGATTTTTCCACCTCGGCGATGGTGAATGTCATTATTGTCTCGCCAAGGGGACTTGTGCTCATGAATTTTCGGTGTTGGTTGTGCTAGGAAAAGACGGAGGTTTTGATTCCGGTGCATACTCCGCACCTTGGTGTACTCGGCTATCGACTGGCTAAATAGAATCTGTATGAGACGAGAAAGCGCTTCAACAGGAGGGCCCTCTATAAGAGAACAAGTCACACTATATGTCGGCCGGCCTCGCCCGTAAGAATGACAACAGGATAAGAAGATGTGATGCTATTCAATGGTGCAACAACCTGCACAATGGATAAAAGGACGTGGGAAAAGGCTGCAAGACCGTGTAAATGCAAGATTGCGTAAGCAGGTATGATTGGCGCAAAAACTGTGGGGATTTTGTCCGCAGGAAACTGGGGGAACGGTTTACGAGGGGTAAAGTTGAGCAGAGAAGTGACAAGAATGCGGGATGAGGCTCGAGACGGCGAGGGTTGACGGAAAGATCATCTGCAGCGACGTCTTCAGACGGACGCTTGTCCCTGTGTGGTCGCTTCGTTTCGATATCGCGATTCTCTCCGTTAATCTTCCGTCCTCTCGACAGACACCGACCGCAGCAAGACATGGGAAGCTGCCTCGTCCATCCTCTGCCACCCTCTCTCGATCGCCCTCGCCTACCCATCACCACTGCCTGACTTGCTCTTCCTTCACCATCTCCCCCTGCCACATCTTCGCCAACAGAGACCAAGGGACATATCACAAGAGACGAGCGAGCCGCTCATGGCTACCAGAGTACAGGTCGAGACGTCGACCATGTCGTTTACGAAACCCCGACCCGTTGTAGCCATTGAGGAAGTTCGTGGCCACGAGGAGCCGAGTGTCTTGGTGCTGTACGAACAGGATCAAGAACATATCGTAGCAGAAATAGCCGCTGTACTCGGTCAACAATGGCGTCTACTCGGTCCCGGACATGACGAGCCTTCCCTCGTCGATGGCACTGTCATTGGTGTCTCGGACGCTCATGACCTGTCCCTGGTCCAGAGATGGCGTGGCGCCAGCACGATCCTAGCCACTCACTGTTTGGACGACCCCAACCCTGCCGTCGGCTCTCGATCCTCTTTCTGTGACTATGAATACCTTTACACTACCAAGCCGTTCTTCCGGAGAGATCTGGCGAGATACCTCTCCTTCATCCTGGGCCAATCCAATCCTCATAAAGATCTCGCCAAAAAGGCAAAGACAACCCTAATTTCCACAACCTTTGCCGATGTCCATGCTGCTCTGCCAAATCTCGACATCCTTTCGGTCGGTGCTGATGCCATAGAAATACGTGTCGACTTACTCAAGGAGACGAAACCTGACGGTTCCTTCAGCGATGTCCCCAGTTTGCAGTATGTGGGTGAGCAACTTATGACTTTGCGTCAACGTACAGAATTGCCCATCATTTTCACCACGCGCTGCACCAAAGAAAATGGACGTTTCCCCATGGACGACCCCAACCTATTCTACGAATATCTCTACCGCGCCATTCAGTGGGGCTGTGAGTATATCGATGTCGAGCTTTGGCTTCCCGAGGACATCAGACGCAGACTGGCCTCTCTCAAAGGAAGCAGCAAGATCATCTCAGCCTTTCACGACTTCTCTGGTAACTTCAAATGGACCTCACCCGAAGCTCAGAAACTGTTCGAACAGGGCGCTGTTTACGGAGATGTTGTCAAGATGATTGCCCTGGTCAGCACAATGCAGGAAAACTATGAACTGGAGTACTTCCGATCCATCATCCAGAGCACCTATCCATATCCGCCGTTTTCGGGTCTCAACATGGGTCCTATGGGTCAGCTGTCCAGAGCACTGAACAAGATTTTCACACCAATCACTCACCCATTGTTACCCATCATCGCCGCGCCGGGACAGCTCAGCGCTGCCGAAATAAACTCTGCGCTTCACTCCATGGGCCAGATGCCCAAACTTGACATGTATTGTTTCGGCAGCATGCGAGCCACTGGTCAAGCCATGTTCTTTGAGAAATGTATCAACGAACTTAGCCTGCCACACCAACTAGTTTGTGTTGAGCAAAGCTCCCAGGAAGGGCTTGCCAGTGTCACCAAGATACCAAACTTCGGTGGTGCTTTCATCAATCCGCCCATCGCAGCGTCGGCTCCTTGCCTGCCTTCGATATCTGATGCAGCCGCTTCGATTGGTCAGATTGATTCCGTAGTGGTATCTTCCGACGGCACCAAATCGAGTCTTGTGGGCGACAACGCGACTTGGAAGGGTATCCGAGCTACACTCTGCAGAGATTTTGTCCCCTCGGCCTACAGTGGTCAAGCCGCCTTATTGCTCGCCAGCCAAGAATCCCAAGCAGCAGCAGCAATATTTGCGCTTCGGAGTCTGAACATTGGACCCATCTACACAATAGGATTCAAGGTACAAGGGCCATTGTCGGGTTTCGTCACACCATTCAGAGGGCTGGAGGACGTCAAGAAGGTCGAACAACCCACCGTCATTATCTCAGCACTTCGAGCCGATAAATCTCTTCTTGTATCCCCCCTTTTAAAACACTATGGAAGTCACAAACAAGACCAGCCAAGAGCGGCCAAGGTCTTCCTTGACTTGAGCAATGGTCCTCGGAAAGGGGATCCAGTCGCTCTTGCACAAACGCAAGGCTGGACTTCATATGGTATCGCCGATGTCAATGCATGGACGACAGTCGAGACACTGAGGCTTTTGGTGGGACAAAATGTCCCCTATGATTTTGTGCGGCTTGCAGCTGGACGAAGCATCTATTGATGGACTGACGATTGCATGCTGCTATTGCTGGGCGTTCTGGCGTAAGATTTATGTTCCAGGCTTGATACCGAATCTCTTTGTCTTTTCGAGTCTTGTTTTCTTTTTGTTTCATTCGGTCTTCTCTATCCCACTGGATGATGGAGCGGACCTCCTCAGGTGATCGAAATCACCTGCATAGTTGATGTAAAGAACCCATTCCAGAAGACATGATGAAGTGTCCATTCTGATGCAAACACACATTCACCAGTTTCATTTCACCTTCGTTTGCTCACGCTGTGATCACAATCCCTCACTCTCGAGCTGACAGTATGGTTCCCTTGAAAAATTTGTAAGGTCATGTGCCCATGGGATAGAGCGGCAACAGCGATGGCGCCTCTGCATATTGAGACGCTGGACCAAAAGCAAGAAATTAACCGAGGCATTAGGGCTAGAAATTAGAATGATGGAACAAGTGGGTCCGAGACTCGTGTGCGGAGATGGCCATCTCGGCTGCTTGCTCATCTTTGACCAAGATTCGAGCCGAGTCTGGGGATGTGTCTGCATCACAGACGCGGACTCGAGCGAATGAATGAGTGAGTACAGTATGCACAAAGACGATGGAGGACGGGTGCGTCGTGGAAGCAGTAGGTGCACACGAGGATTGCCTTGTGAATGATGACCGATTCAATAACAATTCAAAAGGCGGCGCCGTTCCCATGCAGCATTCCCCGCTCCAAACATGGCCTCCACTACTACGGGGCGTGACCCTGGGGCTAGAAGTTGAAGCTCAAGATCCGGGAGTCACAGCGCCCGCGAACCTTGCCTTTAGACTGAATCATCCATCTACCTACCTATTCCATCCTTCTACGGCAGCTCTTCTGGCGCGTGAGGACAGCGCGAACGTCTACCTCACATCCTCACACCCTCACGTTATATCCTCCCAGGCATTGTCACTCGAGAGAGTGCTGGCATGCGGACCACTCGACCCGCATCTCTTTGGAGCAGGAGCCAGTAGTGATTGTGTCATCGGACTATTACAATGTCTCGGCCACAGATTGGTATAGACCGCCTCCCAGTGCGGCGTTCCAGCAACGAACCCAAGGAAGCCATGAATTGCAAGAGCTGTCGCAAGAGAAAGGTGTGTGCGAGGTGACAAATCCACATACATGCACAAGACTCAGACTCGGTGAAGATCAAGTGTAATCGATTGCGACCGTCATGTGAAGCCTGTCAAGTCTTCAACTGCGACTGCATCTACGGTCAGGACTCGTCCCTTCCTTCCATTGTCGACTTTGAACTGATTTATCCTGGCCTTGCAGATGCGGTACCCAAGAAACGAGGACCCAAAACCGACGTTCTCGAAGCCTTGCTGAAACGTGTCAATGGACTGGAAAAACGATTGAAAGATGAAGGGAAAGAGCCAGACGACAATACACAAGAAGTGATAATAGCGGAAAGCGTGCGAGATGCAGTTGACAACAAGCCAACAAAGAACGCTCTTACTCCGCCAGATACTGTCCCCACCCCGACAGAAACACAGCCTACGCGGCAACCACGACCCCAAGCCCCACCGCGCCATCCGAGTATAGGTTTTCCAGAACAATTTGTGCGGTGAGAACCATCGTGACTTGCTATGTGGTTGGAAATCATGCTGAGAATTCGTTAGCCAGCAAGCACCTTCGGCTCTGCAGAACAACACTCTGCTCGATACATATTTTACACGGATACACAGTAAGCCGTACTACATTCTCGACGAAGCTGCGACTCGTCAAAGATGGCAGACCGGCCAATTACCCCCAAGCGTCATCAATGCCATTCATGCTGTTACTGCTCGGTGCGTTTGAGACATGCGACGAAGTTTCATCGACCATAAATCTGATAGAATATAGATTTGCGCCTCAGCACCTTGGTGGTCACAACGCCGCAGTTCGCCATAGCGAGGAATGTGCAGTACGTGCACGGAATCTGATGGACATTGATGACCCGACCATCGAGAACGTGCAGGTCTTGCTATTGCTATCAAATGCTTTCTTCCAAGCTGGCAAGGGCAAAAAGTCGTACATGCTTCTGAGTTAGTAGCAATTATATGATTTGGCGTGAATGACACGCTGACTTCTTGCCTCAGCCAGCGCAATCAGCATGGCATATGCGCTCAGCCTACACAGAGAACTTCCTGCGAATCTGCGCATCTCACCCAACGAACGAGAGGGACGTCGCAAACTCTTCTGGACCTGCTATGTCATGGATCGCTTCCTTGCTTCTGGATCCAAGCGGCCATCTCTTATAGCAGACGAAGCTATATTCTTACGACTACCCGGCTGGCAATCGGACTCTACTTCAATTCCCTACGAAGGCAACTTTTTCTCCAATGGGATAAATCTTTCCATGTCTTCCGGACCTGGGAGACTACAACAGAGCGGCGGATCAATGTTGATTGAAATTGCTAGGATACTGGGCATCACAAATCGCTATCTTGCTGCAGGTGGCGTCAAAGGCGATTCTCACTTTCCCTGGCATGCGCAATCCAACTTGTCTAAAATCCGACAAGACCTTGATACCTGGGCTTCGGGAGCACAAGACGCTTTCCTCTCAATCGAAACACTGTTCGGTCAGGCAGAAAGTCAAACGCTAGTTTTGAGCAAGCTGGTCTATCATCTCATTCATTGCTTGATCTATCGACCGTTCTTACCAATCGACTTGGCCGAACTCTCCGGGACGGGCCAACACCAATCCTGGCAAATTGAGGCCACGAACCTCTGTTTCTTGCATGCCAACGCTATCTCAGAATTGACAGAGATTGGTAAGCATTCATCCATAACGGACTGGCCCGCGTTTGTTGGATATTGTCTTTGCACTGCTGGAACAATTCACGTCCATGGCGCACACTATCCTAGCAGAGAAGGTGATGTTTTTACTCGTAGCGCCGAGTTTCTCTCAAAAGAGATGTCACAACTTTCAGAAATGCGCATCATCTGGGCCGGTGTGCAACACCAAAGGGAGACATTGCAGACGGTCTATGGCTGCCACTCTCAACTCGTCAAGTCGTTGGCTACCAATCCTATGCGCTTCTCACCTGTCTTTCAGATGGAGGACTTTTACGATCGCTATCCGGGGCAGTTTATCGATGGAGCTCACATCACATTCATGGATATCACTGTTGAAGCTTTGCATGAGAGCCTACCAGCCTACCATGCGTTCAATAATAACAACAACAACAACAACAACAACGGTGATGGCAACAACTGGCAATGGTCATCCCAGGCTCAAAATGATCAATCTATTTCTGCCACAGCCACAGCTACCGGGAAAACTGCTGGGAGCACCAACAACACTTTGGTAGCAAGCCGCAAGCGTCGCCGTACAAACGATGCCATCAGTACCAGCCCTCCAAACTTGCCAGCTGTGATTAGCGATCCTGCTCTCAACCCACTATCCCCCCATCCCGATTTCTCAAACAATCCTCTGGCATCACCTTCCGCTCCTCAACCACCAAACACCACATCCACCGAGGAGAATCAAACCTTTACTCAAAATCCGCTATCCCCTTCGTTCTCGTTTTCACCATGGCAGTCTCACCTCTCGTTGCCTTCTGACCCCAATCTCAATCCCGCACAATTCGACAATCTGTTCAGCATACCGGGACAACATCAATCGGCAGTCTTTGACCAGCAGACACCCGGAGGGTTATCAGCGAATGGCAGTGTGAACACGGAGGGCGACAAAGATCCTTTCATGAGTCTTTTGGAGCAATTGGCTGAGAATGAACAGACGGGTCATGGGGGGCCGAGTGATTTGAGTGACTTCTTCCTGAATTCAAACGGTGGGCAGAGTTGATCCTCCCAGCTCGGCCTCAGACTTGATTTGAGAATATTGTATACTAGTCCTTTCATTTTTTTTTTCACCGACTACATGGCGCACAGGGGGGGAAATGACAGCAGTGAATAAACGGCCGATTACGAAAAGAAAAGAGTACATGTACAGAAGCTCTTTTGCGACATGTTTGCACAAGATAATATTATTGGCATCAAAACTTGGTATCATGCAGAAAGCATCCGTAAACGATTTCCCCAACTCCATCTCGATGCTGTACTATTCCTCTACAAACTCCAACTCGATGCTGTACTATTCCTCTACAAACACTCAGTCTCTTGCATTTTCTCTTGTGTGAATCAAACATGTGTTTTTGGATGCACATGCACTGTCTTTCCATCTTCTCCATCGTCGTCGTCTTGTTGATCAATGGTCGACAGATCCACGGCCGTGTCCTCGAGATTTTGCTTGAAGCAACGGCCCGGATGGAAAATGTTGAGCAAAACCGCCGCGATAGAAATCATACTTGGTCGCACATTCAAAGTCAGCAAACGCTCCTGGTCGTCTATGACAAGAGGAGGGGGGGGGGGGGGGGGGGGGGGGAGGAAAAAAAAAAAAAAAAAAAACTCACACAGAGTCCAAGACGACAAACTCGGCCTCCCTCCTCATGATGGGGCTACCCCAGCCGTCGTTCAACTCTGCAATACGGTACGCACACCTGACAAAGATGAGGACGAAAGCCAAGACGGCGGCGGCGACAAACAGACGAAACTGGCGTGCTTGCCACAAGTGGTTGGCGGCGGGGCTCAACAAGACATTGCTGTGCGCCGTCTTGAGCCTCAGGAAGAAGACGCTGGCCAAGAGGGCAAAGATGGCCAGGGTGACGACTTGACTGGATAAGCCGGCGATCATGACATTGACGCCTAGATCCAGGAGGGCTTTGTCTGCTGTGCTGTTTGCGGCGGCGGCGGCGGCAGAGATGGCGCCGCCGGCGCCTTGGAGGAGGATTGCTGCCAGGTCGCAGGAGACGAAGATGGGTGTGTACAAAGAGGGTTTCAGGGGTGAGAGACGGGGTTGCAGGCGCAGTGTCAGGTGTTTGAGGAGGAGGTAGATGCCTGCCGTGAGGAAAGCCGGAGCGAAAGTCAAGAGGACAATGTTGAGTTTGAAGCCTGTGGGTGAGAAAGGGTCGTTGGAGAGGATGAGGCGGGAGCCGTAGCCTGTTTATGTGGTGTGTGTGTGTCAGATATGTTTTGGCCCTTTTTTTTGATACACAGCAGGGGGGATCTGGCTTACCGATGCTTTCGAGTGCGGTGCCTAGGATCATGGCGATGGAGAAGCCGAGCCATTTGCGGTAGAGGCGGGCTTGGTAGCAGAATGCCAGACAGCTCATGGCGAAGAGAGCGACGAAGAATGCATTGGCACCCAGGTTTGGTGCGTATCCGTAGATGGAGTATGAGGCCGGACATGTGTCTTTTGTGCAATGAGCTGGCCGAGCCGCTCGGGTGAGGATGATTGGTGACAAGGACATTTTGTGTGATAGTCGACGCTCTTTTTCCAGCAGTCCACGGTTTCCAAGGATGGAAAACGAACAAAAGTCCAGAAAGGTAAGCTCAAAGAAGCGCCCGTGAATTTCTTCGAGTTTGCAGAAACCAGTCAAGTGATGAGTAGCTGTAAATTCAATAATGTCTCTTCGCCTTTACTTGATCAAACTCTTGGAGCGAGCAAACTATCCACTCCCTACCTCGAAGCAGTGTGCAAGGACAGATCAGATCCAAAGAGTCAAAGGAAACATGATCTCAAACGAGAAACCCCACCGTATCTATAAGCAAGAACACTATAATGTCAAAAGACATATTAGACAACGGCAGATGAGCAGCGTCAAACAAAAAAAAAGGACAAGGCTCGCATCTCGGTACGGTATACGGTGGATAGCAGGCGCTCTCCCTTCTTCCACGCTTGCTTTTCTTGCCGCCTTTTCTGACACTCAAGGGCCGAGAACGTTGGAACCTCGTGGCCCTTGACAGCGAATTGCGTCTAGAAAAAGTCGTCTAAACGAGATGAGTAGGGCGCTAAGGGTTATATAAAAGGCTCGATAGGGCTGAAACGTTTTTGGCGGGCTTTGGTGCGGGTCTGCCGAGCTGAGATTCGAAGAGATGTTTCTGCCGGAGCTAGCATTGAATTCGGCAATATTTGCGAGCGGTGGTCTATAGATTGTAGACATCAGAGACAAGGGGAATGCAAGATAGCAAGCAGCGCGAGAAATCAAGTAAGGTATGTTGAAGGCTATACAACAAAACAATCAAAAGATAACATGAGATGGGAGACTCGTCCTTTTTTGTGTCCTAACAAGCGTTCTATATCGCGGTACGCCATACACCACATATTTTGCATCATCGATTCATCTAATTCTTTGTCTCGACATTGATGGTCTGCTGTTCTGCCTTGGCGTCTTGGTCGGCCTTCAAAGCGGATTGCACGGAAATGACGTTGGGAAGAGGAGGAAGCAGAGAACGAGTGGCCTGGCGAGCATTCTGGGCCATCAAAGCGTCCATGATGACAAGAGCCGCCATGGCCTCGACAATGGGAATGGCACGGGGCACGACACAGGGGTCGTGACGGCCCTTGGCTTCGAGTACACCTTCGGTCTCGTTGTAGGTGGCAGTGGATTGCGATTGACCAATGGTGGCAGCAGGCTTGAAACCAACGGTAAAGTAGATGTGAGCACCGTTGGTGATGCCGCCCTGGATACCGCCAGAGTTGTTGGTCTTTGTGGTGAGACGAGGACGAGGAATGCCGGCTCTCGCAGCACCGGAAGCAGCGGCTGAGCCTTTGGGAGCAGGAGCGACAATGAAGGGGTCGTTGTGGATGCTGCCAGGGACTCTGGTGCCGCCGAAGCCCGAACCGATCTCGAAGCCCTTTGTGGCAGGAATGCTCAGCATGGCGTGGGCCAACTTTGCCTCCATCTTGTCGAAGCAGGGCTCACCCAGGCCCGAGGGCACGTTGCGGATGACGCAAGTGACGTTGCCGCCGATGCTGTCCTCCTTCTCCTTGTACTTTGCGATCAGATCGGCCATGCGCTGGTTGGCTTGCTCGTCGGGGCAGCGCACGGGGAGGAACTCGTCGACCTTTTCGCGGGTGATGTCGTCGATCAGTTTGAGGAACTCGGGGTTGGTCGAGGGAGTGGGGTGGTCTTCGGTGGGAGGGTAGAGCTGTTGGTGGCCGACGGAAGAGGTAAAGGCGACAATCTCGATGCCGTGAGCCAGCTTGAGGTACTTTTCGGCAATGGCGCCGGCGGCAACACGACCTGGACGAGGTTAGAAATGGGTCAAGACAAGCCATGGTGGAATAGACGGACCGATGGTCTCGCGAGCGCTGCTCCTGCCGCCTCCACTGCTGGCCTTGACGCCGTATTTTTCCAGGTAGGTCCAGTCGGCGTGACTGGGACGCGGGTACAGGTCCATTGTGCTGTTGCCGTAGTCCTTGGGCCTCTGGTTCTCGTTCATGACGCGCATGCCGATGGGGGTGCCCAGGGTGACACCGAACTCGGTGCCCGACTGGATCTCGACCTTGTCCTTTTCATTGCGCGGCGTGGTGATGGCGCTCTGTCCCGGTCTGCGTCTGGTCATCTGAGGCTGGATGTCGGCCTCTGTGAGCTGCATGCCCGGCGGCACTCCGTCGACGATGCATCCCACGCTGAGACAGTGCGACTCGCCGTAGCTGTAGACACGCTCGAGTTAGCCGTCGTTTCTCGAAGCGAGGCACAGCAGTCGCATACGTCGTTACTCTGAAATGTGATCCGAATGTCGACATGTTGTGTGTGTGAGTGTGCGCGTTGTCCAAGACGTCAATTGCTCGTTATTGCTCATTGTCTCTCTAGAAAAAGTCCAGCCCGCCATCGGCGCTGCCCTCGTCCGCTCCGCCCCCATCGACGTCACACAATACCATCGTCGTCCATCAACCATATTTCCATTCTATTCCAATTCTTATCCTCTCTAATTCTAGGGCGGGCCCCTTTTGCACGAAATATCGCGTTTGATCAGATATTCATCTGATATTCATCTGCCTTATCCATCTCGACTTTCTGTATTTGCATCATCCATATCTCACCATATTGAAGCATTTTAGATCATGTCCCTATCAAAAGAGCAGATCCACCTAGCATCTTTAAACATGCCCTCACCCGCCCGCCAACTCTCCTACTTTTCCACAGGCTGCCTCGCAGGCCTCGCCAGTCTCCCCATGGCCTTCCTCCCAAAACTTCCCTCCATCTCAACAGCCAGTGGCCCCGTCCTCCGCGCCGGCATCCGCTTCTGGACATTCGACCACACCCGCCACATCCTCGCACACCTGCACTTTCCCACCTGGCTGACAGGGGGTCTAGGCGGTGCAGCGGGCGGCTTCAACGAAGTCCTTATTTACTCTCTACTCCAATCACGAAGTCTCCCTTCTGCTGCTGCCTTGGGCAGCCAGACATTAAAGCTCTTCTTTTGTTTCGGCACGTATACCTTTTTGAGCACGAGCTTCAGCGAGTTCTTGCCGCCCAAGCCGTTTTGGAAGTGTTGGGTCATGGGCGCTACGGCTGGTGCCACGGGGAGTGCTATTGTCGCTGCTTTGGAGGGTCTGAGGGGTAGAGCTTTGTGGGGACGTGCTGTGCCCAGAGGTGCCGCGACGATAGGGACGGTGATTGCCGTGCAGGTCACTAGCTGTGCGAAGTTGCTCGACAGTGTGGATGCTGGCGACTGACCCCTGGATCATTCGTCTCTCAGAAAAAAGTATCCCGCGCTCTTATCAGTTTCAGATCGACACTGGGTCGTGAGTTGGAAATCGCAGCAGGTAGCCCAGAGACATCAACATAGGGGGCATTAGCTAGTCTGCAGTTGGGAAACGGGCGTATCTTGGACATGCAGAAGGGGAAGAGAAGAGCAAAAGAGGGATCACAAACAAAAGAATTGTCGCAGCCGTGAATCGAACACGGGGCTCGTGCATGGCAAGCACGAATTTTACCACTAAACCACTGCGACCATAATGGTCACTATCACGTGATATAGAACTGTCAGTCTTGACAGCATAGACCTCATTGCTTGCACCAAAAATGGTAAATCTCGAAACGGCCATTCTGAGATTCGGTCACCCGTGCATCTAAGGAAGGAGGGTGAAAAGAAATTCGGGGTATCTGATATTGAGACTAAAAACATATACACGAATGCAAGAGAAGGAAGAAATGACCTCTGCTGAACTGGAATCGATGCTGTGTGCCATGCCCATGGATCTATGCTCTGCTCCCATCAACAATTCTTGAAGCGATTCGTTCTTTTAATCTTTCCTCAGGCAGCCGCGTTGGAGGACTTCCTGCTTAGGCTGGCATTTGATGTCCTTCGACTGCTACTCACGCTCGCTGCCCGCGCAAGACCAATTGTCGCATTGGCTCTCTCCTCGTAAATCCTCTTGAGGTCGTCCACAGATGTCTTGCGCAGACCAATCTTCTCGACCACCGGTGCGATCTTGTTAGGATCTGATTGTTGCTGTGCAGTCGAGTTATTATGTATCGACTCAATCGAAGCCATGCGTTGGAGCAGACCCGGTGATGGAGTCCTGGGCCGAGGGGCATAAGAGGGTGTTGATAGAGTATTGGTCGTAGAGCCGAATTGCGTGCCAGGGGTGGAGAGGGAGGGGGTACGAGATGTTGCACGCGAAGAAGCTGCCCAGGTGGGCTTGACGAAAATGCTGTCATCTCGCTTTGGTGGTGAATGTTCTCTTGCTGAGACTGAGCGTTGTGGTGGGAGATTTGTAGGGTCGTTGCTGTTCGGTGAACCTGGCGATGCTGTCGAAGATACTGGCTTCCTCTTCACAACATCGGTAGCTAGTGAGTTTCTTAACTCTTTCATCAGATCACTTTGTACAGGTGTTGCAGCTGTAGAGGCACTCCGCGATGGCACGACTGGGGTTGATTCGTCATGTGGCACAGCAGTTTTCATGTCAGAGACAAAACCATCCAAGGAAGACGTTTTGTTCATGGGCGATTGTGATGTGGTGTCTGTTGTGCGCATTGCATGCGGCGGAGGGGCGACACGTATGGGAGCGGGCTTGCGTTTGACAGGTGAGGCCAGACTGTCGGTCCGCGCAGGGAATGCTGATTTCGAATCTTCGGACCGACGAGTCTCTGCAGGAGGGCGAGGTGGGAGAGCAGGCTTTTCTGATTCGTCGTCCTGGAGGATGATTCTGTGTGATCGGTCGGTTTCGTGTGACGCGTCTCGATAACTCTCCTGCAAAGGATCTTCGTAGTCCTGAGCGGCTGGAGGTGGGCGCAATGCCGCAGAGAACGAGTCTGGAGCGGTTTGACAGGCATCCCTCAGACCATTGGGCCAGTGCTCTACGGCGGCTTCCAACACACGACGAACAATAGAGGTCATCTTTGCATCAGCCAATTGATCCGACCCGCATACCAGCGCAGGAGAAAAACAGATGGCCAGGTTGTCGGGGGTCATTTTGTTGACAGACTGATAGCTTGTGACGAGCGAAAGTAGAGGTAGGAGATGGAGAATTAGAACCAATCTGGCCGTCTGAGTGAGACATGAGGTATTTGAAGTTGGTGAAAGCATCTCGACGAGGTCTTCCAGCTCGACGACGGAGTCAGGACTTCCAAACTTATACCTCAACTCGTCGTAGCAGGTCTCATGGAAAATCGGTGTCTTCAGCTCCCGATACCAGAGTTTGATAAGGCCGGCTGCCAAGTGTACACCATATGCATCAGACTGGTGAACATTCCTGAGCGTCTCGTGGTCCAGATCGGGCTGGCTGTATGAAATGCCACCTTCTTTCCAAACGATGAATTGCTGGCCCCTATCATAGGCTTCTCTCAGAATACCAACGAGAATAGACTGAGGAGGGATTCTGAAAATGCCTTCTGTCTTGATGTTTTCACTTTGGCAGAGGAAAGTAGTCGTTTCTCTTAGCACCCTGGGCAATCGCCTCTGGCCATATAGACTGCGAGGCATTGGATCGTTGGCAGAGAAAGCTCTACGGCCACTGACATACGGCGAGTGGATGTCTGGCGAGAGACGACGGTCGTGGAGGTAGACATTTGGCGGAATGAGCAGCTTCTCGATGGGGATGTGCAAAGCTAGCGATGACATGGTGGAGACATGGACAATCTTCTTGCGGAACTTGGGCGAGACTATAGTGCCAAAGACCTCGATGAGTACACGCACCCAGCTGCGTTCGTGGACGACGTAAAGCTTCTGCAGGCGTTTGCGGATCGCTCTGCTCAGGACGTGATATGCTTGTAGGTACCAACCCATTCCCGGGCCATTCTTCTTGTCCGACGTCGCACTCTCGGGCTGGCCGCCGGCAAAGAAGATGATCTCGTATTCTTCTCCTGCAATCAACTCTTCTTCTCCGGGTAATCTGGCCAGGACGTAGGGTAGGAGGGCATCGTAGTCGACTTCGAAGGCATCGGGGAAGGCGGCAGCATTGAGAATGTAGACAGGGAGACCGGACTCGGACGGCAGGGGGGAGCGGTATAAGATTGAAGCAGCAGTGTCGGCATAGTCGTCGATGTATTCCGGCGAGTGCAGCGGCGGCGGCACAGCGCTCAGCGATGAGCTGCGAAGTCGAGTGGCGCCTCGCGCAAAGGCCCTCATCCTGAAACAGACAAAGCGAGTCCGACAGCGAAAGTCGAGAGAATGGCAAACGACGACTGACGGGGGAGATAAACAAAGAGCACGTTACGTATGCAGCCAACCCTTTGCGTGCGAGTAGTTACGACTGCTTGCAGCGATCGGTCGTTCTTTCCCACTTCATCAGACACTCGCCTGTCGCGCTGCCACTTGTCGTGTCAATTCGGCCTCTTTTCTTGTTGTGCAGAACAAGGTTCGCTTTTCTTTGTTTGCATCCCGTCAACAATCCACCCACAAACCCAGGGTCTTTGTGCAACCGTTGGTGGGGTCGGACTGATGAACTATTTCGACAATCTTTTGCTCTTCTGTGAACTGCCATCTCACACCGTTCAATCTCCCATCAGCATACGAAATAGCACGTCGCATGACTCTTCAGGCTCCGCTTACGCAAACCACTTGTAGAGTAGAAGTTGAAATGAACAATTGAGACCTCATCTTGTCCTGTTTGAACCTTCATAAACCACTACTTGAATCTCTTCCATTCTTGCTCATTTCTCCTTCCTACCAATCACATCTCAATCCTCAGTTCAGATCACCTCGCCTGCATCATGAATATGATTCACATCCATCAGGGTCAGACACCAAGTGCACATCACTAAACGCAATGAATGGGTCTGGAAGGCTCATGACCCGGTCCGGCATCCGTCCTTGAGCCAGGAAGCGGGCCGACCTCGAACAATAAATCGACCCTCATGCGCCCTTGGGCGCGCCTTTTGAGTGCTAGCCCCGATAATTCCTCGAACATTCAGCTCAACTTGTCAACATTTGTCTTCATTCATATTATATAAAGTCGTGTCACATCACCATCTACAGCTTTGCTGAGGTTTCCTTGTTTTCCTCCTCCTCGGCTTGAGCGGCTCTGCCTTCAGCCTTCTCCCCGACACCGGAGCCGCCCAACTTGTCAACCACGCCTTTGACCACGTCGAGAGTGGCTGCTGGGCCGCCAGGTTCAGAAGCGAGCACCTCACCGTCCTTCTTGACGACAAAGACTCCCCGCGTAGTACCCTTGGGCGCCTTTTTCAATCCAATTGCTCCAATGAGTGAGGCTGCAGGGTCGCATAGCAGAGGGTACGGGAGCTTCTGTTTGTCCTTGAAGGTCGTGTTGGCCTTGGGCGAGTCGGTACTCAGACCATATATGCTGAGCCCAGCTGTTGTCAATGGCTCGTAAGAGTCCCTGAAAAGGCAGACTTGGGTTGTGCCTTTGTTGGAATCAGTGTCAGCACAAGTCAACACAAGGCACACGGAGGCGAGCCACAGAGAAGCTACGGCTTGTCTTGTGGCAGCTGAGAAGAGACTTACAGCCAGGAGTGCTTGCTTTCGGGTATGTAAAGAGCACAACGCCTTCCTTGCTCTCATCAACCAACGTCTTGAGGGTGACTTTGCGACCGTCGTTGGTTTCGACTTCACCACCAAAGCCTTCGAAATCGATCTTGTCACCGGGTTTGGGCACCCCAGAGGACTTCTTGGTCTCGGGTTCAGGAGCCGAAGCGGGGACAGTACTGGGCTCTGGCGCGGCAGGTTCGGCGGCAGCTTCTGTTTTCCCATTGGGTTTGGTCGCCTTTGCCTTGCGCTCCTTCTTGGGTGCTGGCGCCGGAGCTGGAGGAGGTGTCTTGCGTTTGCGAAGCTCAACCATGTTTACAAGGAACAGCCGATCAAGGGTCTCTTGGCGGACGAACGGCGGGTTGGTAAGGAACAATCAAAGATTCAGAGCTAACACGCGGGCTTCTCAAACGCAAGTTGACTATCAAAGGTGTTGGCAGGTTGGCAATGTCAGCAGAGAAGCTCAAGGGGAGCTCGCAAGCAGTTTACGCGCCAGCTTCGGGAGCTCTCTCGACGACCCCGCCTCCTCGGCAAAATCAACCTCGAACCTCAACTTGGATCTCTTTACTCCGAACGTCGAACACTCCGAACCAACCTGCTAGAGGTCGCAAACAGCGACCGAGCGACCTCGAAGGCGGTAGAACAATTTTCGGCGCTTCTGTTCGGCCTTCAACTGACTGCCGCAACGAGATCGGACCCTATTTCCAGCTTGACGTCTCGGCTTCTAAACCTACAATTTGAAGCCGACCGATCAAAGCATGACTCGGTCAGACATGTCTGGTCGGTCACTTCAACAGAGACCATAATACCGACAGCATTGTTAAAGGCATACGAGGTCAGCAGCTCCCGTTGTTGTTACATCAGACTGCTCGCGAATCTTTGCCGTCGAGGTGGTGCTTTTTTGATGTTCGCTGTTGCCACTCGGCTTCGGATCCACCTCGACGAAGCAAAATCTTAGACTTCTTCGCTTGGCATTCGACCATCAACAATACCATGGTCGCCTTCAAGTTAGGTTCTCACACATACCATTGACGCCTGTACAGGTTCTTTCCGATATCTTGCATCTTACATTTCTTTCCAGTCCTTCATACTGCTTTCATCTTCGAGCTTTTCCTCCTTGTCACAATCGTCTCTGAAGCTTAGGCCGCCAAGCTATCCCCCATCAAACGCTGCTCCGCAAAACTTCACGTAATATCAAGTAATAGCGCAAAAATTTGGATGGTGCTGGTCGGATGTTTTGAGTCCAGAGCAGGAGACCTTTAGAACATGGAGACGATGGCTTCCGAGATCGCTGCTTGACGTTTCGCTCATTCGGACTCATCCTCTGCTGACCTAGTTTTTATACTTTCGTCATCCGCCTCTTAACCATCTTCCCTAACTTTCTTCGCTCACCATCATTTTTGTTTCCTCTCCTGGTACTTGGATCCTCCCATCCTTCATCTCTGAGTAGACTCGTCCGACCTACATTTACCTGCGCCTCGATCGCGTTTACCGCCATCATGGCATCAGAAGAAGAAAAGAGAGCGGGATACAATGCTGGCAGCGTCAGCTCCTCATCAAACACAGATTTGGAACAAGCACCACCGCCGAGGCTCCCTGAAGAGAAGGATGCAATCCCCGAAGCAGATGAGACCATGACATTGGATAGCAAGAGAGAGGGCCTGATGGTGAATCCTTTCGAGAATGATGCCAACGGCGAGACCGAGTACAGGACTTTGTCATGGCTCAATGCTGGCTTCCTCCTTGTCGCTGAAACAATCTCTTTGGGTATTCTTTCTCTCCCCGCTGTCGTGGCCAGCATGGGCTTCGTGCCTGGTGTCATTCTCATCGTCTTCTTCGGTGTCCTCACAACATACACTGGTTACGTTACCTACCAAGTCAAGATCGCCTTCCCTGGAATTCACAACTTCGCCGATGCTGGTCTGTTCTTCTTTGGGCGATGGTTCAAGGAAGTGTCGGAGGCCGCTCAGATCATTCTCTTGGTCTTCATCATGTCAGCCCATATTCTCACTTTCAGCATAATGATGAACGTCCTTACGAATCACGCCACCTGCACCATCGTCTTCACCGTCGTTGGCATGGTTGTGTCAATGATTCTGTCCATTCCCAGGACCATGAAGAACGTCGCTCTCATGTCGATCGCTTCTTGCTTGTCCATCGCAACTGCCATTTTTATTGCTCTGATCGGCATCGGAGTAGACCCTCCCGCTGGAGCACATGCCTACGCCGTCACCCCATCGGGTCAGACTTCGTTCCGCACCGGTGTCGTGGCAGTTGCGAACATTCTTGTATCCTTCTGCTCCAACATTGCCTATTTCGGTTTCATCTCCGAGATGCGCAAGCCCAGAGACTTTCCCAAGGCCCTGGCAATGTTGCAGTCGTGCACTTGCTCTTTTTACATCATCGTCGCTGTCGTCATTTACCGCTTCGCGGGCACGGACGTTAAGTCCCCCGCCATTGGATCAGCCAGCCCCATCGTCCGGAAAGTTGCCTACGGCATCGCCATCCCTACCATCGTCATTGCAGGTGTTATATACGCATCGATTGCGTCAAAGAACATCTATGTTAGAGTCTGGCGCAAGACCAATGTGATGAATGAGAAGAGTTTCCGCTCCCTGGGCAGTTGGTATGGCCTGGTTATCATTTTCTGGGTCATCGCGTGGATCATCGCCAACGCCATCCCTGTTTTCAGCCAACTTCTCGGTCTCCTTGGCTCTCTCTTCTGCACCTGGTTCTCCATGATCTTGCCTGCCGCTTGGTGGCTCATGATGAACAAAAAGCAGCTCACCATGAACTGGAAGAAGACCGCCCTCACCATTGTCAACATCGCCATTGCCCTCGTCGGTCTCGCTCTCTGCGGTCTGGGCGTATGGGGTAGTGTCGTTGACATTTCGAACAACTCTGGTAGCGCCAGTGCTTTCTCTTGCGGCGACAACTCATGAAGTGTCGACCTTTTTTTTCTGGTTTCTTTTTCAAGCGATTTCAAATGGCATGGCGTTGCTGGGAGCATGACTGCGGGGGCTAGAGAATGGTCTGTGTAGATATAAAATGACTGTATTACTACCACATGTTGGGCATCTTGTTTGTTCCTGGATGCTGCCTCCAAACCCTCTGTGACGTCTTGAGGTTCTGTCGCTCGGCTGAAACTCCGCACTGCCAATAGAAATCACGTGCTTGCGAAATCTCCGAGGCTCATCTCATTCCGACGCGGGAGCCAATGACCTTCACTTTTTTGGGAGACCGATCTTGTAATCGACAACTGTCTTCTAGGTGTGTGGAGCGACGGGGTGTAGCTTGAGGGGTGATGGTAGACCTGAGAGCCGTGCGACCCTTCGAGCTGCCATGCTTCCTGCCAGCCTCACGTCCGGATTGACCCGGATATTCCTGACTGTCTGACTGTTCTTGCTAGGTGTCGTTTTCTCTGGCCTCCTCTTGCTCCGGGTCGTTGGTGATGTTTTCATCGATCTTGATGTTGGGATCGATGTCGAGTTCGAGGTCGGATTGAACGTCGGCTTGAGTGTCGGGTTGAACGCCTGCACCGCTTGCCTGTGCATCGACTGAAATTGTTAGTACTCGGCTTTTGCTTACAGAAGTATAGACCTTACCATGATCGCCGCCATATATGATTTTGCAACCTTTCTTGGTGGGTGTGCGCATGCGCGGCATGCTCGTCGCTGTTGTCTGTCGCAAAAATTGCGCGCTGGGCCGAGGGGGAGATGTGATCACTCATGCTGGACAAGTGAGTTGCTGAGGTAAGGTAAGTTGGCTCGTGGAAAGAGTCGAAAGAACAGCGGACGCTGGACGAATCTGGACTTGCAAACAACACAGCGCTTTGGCCTCGCACTCACACGCCTTCACATGAAAGTGTTTGTATTATCGATATCTTCTGCTGCGCAAACTCTCCCAATACACCTTCACGCATCATTATCAGAGCCTGGGTGACCTTGCTCACAGCGTAAGTCAGTCCTTCACACAGCGTAAGTCAGTCCTTCCCACAGCAAAGCGTTCGCCATAATCAGCACCAGGCGAGGGGACCAAACCCAGAGCATCGAAGCCACCTAGGTCGACGACATCCACATCTACCACGCACAAGAAGCAGTAGCGCATCCGATGGAATCATGAGCCGTCAGACTGCATAATGTTTTTTTCTCGCGGACGACTGTATCCAGAGAGAGCGAATAAGTCAATCACTCTCTCCGGATGTTGTCATCGTTTGTAAAATCATCATGCACTCCGACGGCTGTATTCCCCAGCAGGAGATGCCAGTGGGAGCCACACCGTCTGGCTCAAACCCAGTGTCGTGGGAGATGCCGGTGTGACCTTCGCCTCTATCGCCATGGAGATTACAGGTCCAGTGACTTCCCCATCCAGCATCTGTTGGCATAATCCGCGGTAGGTATGCACGATGCTTTTGTTGGGATGAGCTGCATCCATTGAGAGCACCCCGGAAGATCGCTCTCGTTGGATACAATGCCAAACTAGAAAAGTATCATGCTTCGCCACAGACCATCATGTCGGACGATGAGTTCCTCGAGATCAACGGCTGCACCGAAAGAATAGCATGTGTGATGTACGTCTCGCTGAAAAGGACGTCTTGCCGCGTCGTGAAATCGGGCCTTGAGATGATTTCCTTGTGCTTCTTCTCAAGTCTGCCTACTGAATATCCCAGCACTGGAGACCGGTGGCGGCCTTTCCCTAGCTCGACAAC
>RZIQ01000033.1:0-221666 GCA_003992365.1 Aureobasidium sp. P6 | reverse complement strand
CCCAAAAAAAAAAAAAAAAAAAAAAAAAAAAAAAGTGATACTCGACGAATTTGTAAGAGGAAAATCATGTCTCAAGGGAAGACAAGAGTTTGTGCAAGAAAAGTGTACGTATTGTAGAAATTAAAACAAGGTAGAATAAACAAACAGACGTGGTATCAATATTCGTAAAGGTCAAGCAAGCAAAAACCAAAACCCATTTCCCATAAACGCCAGTGTCTTCCACAAAGAACTGTGATTGCAGACTACCACCCCTCGTCCTTCCAAACCTCCAACCCCAAGACAACCTGATTCCAAAGTGTGGTACGAAGGAAAAAGAAAAAAAAAGCAAGAAACAAAAGAGTAAGAGTACGAAAGAGAAGAAAGAACGACAGACACTTCAAGCACTACCGCCAGCCTCGCTGATCTCTTTCGCAACCTGCTCATACCAGGTACCATGAGATGCCCAGTCAACTTCGGCGATTTTCCTCAACGTGTCGACCATCTCACTGACTTGCGTCACGAACTCTGGCAGCCCAGCAGATGCAAGTGCCTCCGAGGCACCACTCGCTGCTCTAACTCTTTCGCCAGAGGTCTTGGCCACGGTTCGCGAGAAGACGTGGCTGCGGAGGCGAGAGTACAACACTTTGGCCACAGGGTCCGTGAAGCGGTGTGATGCTGCTTGAGTGACGACACGCAAAGTTGCCGATTGTAGTGCAGTCTTGGTAGATGGGGGCAGATTGTGGGCGTTTTCAAGCACACCGAGTGCACGAGAAGCGAGACCTGCCAGAGTGTCGTCGGAAGTAGACTCGGAAGGCGGCTCTTTGCTGAAGACATCCCAGAGACGGGCTGCCTCGGCTTTCCAAGAACTGCGCATATCACGTTTGAGCATGTTCTTGGCTACTAAGAGGATAGCGCCTATTGTGGTCAGGTGCATGGCCTTCTGCCGGAGAGCACGCAGACGATCCGTGTCTAGGGCAAGAGTTTCAGGTACGTCGTCGACATTAAAAGAGCCTGTTCCAAATGCGAGGTCGACCAAGCCGCGAGTGTAGATGAGATGGGCCGTGGGCCTGTCTGCAGGATTACGGACCTGCTCTGGGTCTCGACGATCGGCTTCCGTAAGGAGATTCACACTTGCATTACGCCACCATCGGCTCGTGCATGTAAGAGTGATGCTCCCAGAAGCGAGATCGGCTGCAAACATGCGAGACTCGTATCCAGCTGACTCTCGGATAAGGACAGGTGCTGCATTCACCAAAAGGAAGTTGGAGTAGTCAAGAGACAGCAAATCGATGAAATGTAAGAGGCGAAATAGTTTCTCTATCATGGCACCCATATCTTCGTCGTTATTTGACTCAAGATCTTCAGCCAAGAGCTTTACCTGAGCGTCACGGAAAGGTGCGCACAGCTTGGGTAGGATGTTGGCCATGAAGGAGAAAAAGTTGGCGTACGAAAAGATACCTTGCTCACATTGTCGATAGATCAAATCCGTGTCCAAGGCTTCGACAATGAAATTGTGCATAGAGTTGCCAGGTTTGACAATGTGTACAAGTTTCGCTCTAATCTCTTGGGCCATGGCAACAGTCCAGGGTGTCCCCATACCGTGCTCTATGCCCTCACGCATGCCATCACAAAGCTCGCGATTGATGGCGTCACGAATATCTGAATGAGCACCGGATGAGATGCGGAAGTCTTTGTCGATGGCCAACTCGTGGGTCAGAATGCGGTTGCTGGGAATAGGCGAGAACAGGCGGGCAAGATTGAGTCGAACGTCGTCCTGAGATTCGACCGAAAGTCGACCTGACCTTTGCGGCAGATCCTCGTTTACTGTAGCCAAAGTGTCCGAGGAAGTAGTCTCGGCCACCTCGACATCAGCAGCAGCGCGAGGACGCACTTCAGCCGGGGTCCTCCTCTTGACTCGCCGTCTTCTGCTCTCTCGAATGGCCTTCTTGATCAGGAAATCGGCACGTTCGGGGCCAGCTAACTTTCTGATTTTACTGAGAAGCATGACTTGATTGTCACGAATGCCTTGGCGATAATCGTCAGCGACTGCGCCTTGAGTATCGTCCTTGACGGTCTGCCAGATGGCATCGAGCTCGACGAATGAAGCAACCATAGTCTCAACTAGAGCAGACGAGTCCTGTGCCCTCCATGCATCAAAGGCAGAAGCATATGTCGTATATGATTGAGACAAATCCTGGAGCATTGCAGGCGGAGCTTCAAATCGATTCCGTGAAGACAGTATTGACAGAGTAGACTCGAACAAGTCGACCAAGTCGCGAGCTTTGGACATGAGATGTTGCTCTTGAGCACCGTTCTTGCTAAACACCGAGGTTGGGTGAACGATGACAAGATAAGCACTCAGGAAAGTGCGCGTAGCTTGTGCATCATCGGTATCTTGTAGATCTAGGAGACAAAGGACCCTCGTAGTGGCTTGAATGACTGACGTGTCAGAAAGCAGGGTACCAACATCCTCAAAGGACCGTTGTTGAAGGCTTTCAAGGTTGAGGTTGAAGGCCGTGTATGTCTTCAGAAGCATTTTCCGTCGGCTACAACGCCATGCTCGCTGAATCCTTGTCGCTGCTCCTTCCTCGTCCATTTTGGGACTCCTTTCGTCATCGCCTTCAGAAACGTCGGCCAGTTTCTTCTCTTGATCACTGGCGCGCCGTGTCTTGCGAGAGGTCAAGTTGCGTTTGTATTCGGCTCTTCTTCTGTCGGCGTCTGCCATCCTCTCTTCCATGTCTAAGCGTGCCTGTTTCTCTTCTTCAAGCTTCCTGGCCTTTATTTCCTGTGCCTTTTGTTTTGCTTTCTGGACTTCTTCGGCGCATGCAGCTGCGACTTTCGCGAGGTACTTCTCACGAGCGATCTGAGCAGCCAGTGCTCGCTCTTCGCTGGCAGTGGCATCTCCACGAGGAGCGGCTTTGGCCAGAGCGGCTCGTAGACGGACTTTTTCAGCGTGAGCAGCTCGGTCAGCGAGACGTGCCTTGCGAGCTTCGATTATGGATGCTCTGCGCAGATGTTGTGCAATGTAGTTGCTTTGGCATGACGATGACCGGCGTAACGAACGGGTCGAGGTGTGCGATTGGATCGACGAGAGCGAGTTGCGCCGAGACGAAGCGGCTGACGACTTGTAGTGACGAGACTTGGGGTCGCGGTAGAAACGGGCAGCGATGCGAGCAGGCGGGGCGCAAACCTGGCCGGCATCATCGGACATGATGACCATGGACGTGGTTTCGAAGTCGTCCTCCTCTTCGAGAATTGTGCTCTCGTCGACGTCGAAGTCGGGCAGATGACTGCTGAGCCTATCATCCTCGGACATGGTGTCGACAGCGACGTTGGATGACTCGACCGTCATCTTATCGGCGACGCTCACTGTCAGGTCTTGACCAAGTATTGGCGGCGGCCTGTGCGATCAGGTTTCTGTAGGGAATGAACGGTGTGCAGAAAGAGGTGTCCAGAATAACGGAAGGAAGGCGGTCCACAGGGCGTATCGAGTCAAAGGTTGACGAGCGTTAGTGGGTAGATGGGCCGGGTGGTGCTTCGAGGCGCACATGAAAGGACCCCTCAGAAGGGCGACCGCTGATCCTTCAAACCCGCTGATGACGTTGAGCCAAACCGCTGCACACTTGCATGTGATCGATATTTCGACTTCCTTCCTTGACTGGAATCAGCAATGCATGCAGCAACGACGTCTCGGAATCCAAGGGCTGGTCATGAGGCTGATGGCAGTTGCGTCTTTCCCCTCCATCCCGCTTTCCGCGAACGGATGCGTAATCAAGCCGTCTTTGTTCCAACAGCTTCTGCACATTTCTCATGCCAATTCACCTGAACATGTTTGACATTGTGACCAGCACAGCACCGTTTTCCCTCGCATCATATAGCTAGCACTGGATCGATGAATGTGTGAATCCTGTTTGACGAGAGCTACATATGGCCTTCTACATTTCTTCCAGGAATGACTGCGCTTCTCCTACATCCTCAAGACTCAGATGCAAGATATAGCCGCCGGGGTGTCGCCTTGTGACTGACAAAACAAAACTTCACCAACAAAAACACAATCGTCATGACATGGCCGATGAGACGCCCTCAAAGGTTGAACAGCGCCTGATCATCTCAACATCCCCGGGCATCCTCTATCCTCTCTAGAATGCCTTTGAGTCTTTGTTTTTGCGCCGTGCTAATGACTTTTTTTCTATGCTGCTGCTAAAATTGCACGCTTCGTGACAAATGAAAATCGTTGTGCCTTCTGAGGAGAAGGAGTGACATGGCGCCAAAGGACGCGCCGAAAAGTAAGACAAATGGCCTCGTTGTGTTGCGTCGTAAGGTCGTAAAAAACGTATGGTGAATATGTTACAGGTGAATTGGTAGTTTGGTGATGTTGGTATCACACACCAAGGCCTGTTGGTCGGCCGAGTGTGTTGCCGGGTGTTCGTACATTGTTGAAGAACTTGAGGAACGCGGATTTTTTGGAGGATGACTTATGCTTGATCTTTGCGTATTTGACCATGGGTCCAACAATGTCAGATCCGTCAAGCTTGGGGAATTTGAGAGGGTCGTCCAGAGCGGGCAAATCAGTAAGAGGAGCAGGCTCGGCCAAAGGCTGGAACACGGGCTTCTCGCCGTTTGCTGCTGTTTTGGCAACCACCAACTCATGATTCCGCTTCCATTCTGCATCGATTTCTGCCCACTTCTTCTCGGTGTACTTGTACACTTGCGAGGTGGGGCCATAATGCTCACTGGTGCGTGCTGCTTGGTGCATGAATTGTCTACGAGCAGATTCCCAGTCTTCGAGAAGTTTTCTGCACGCACGTATGTTGTATTCCAAGGGCAGATAAGGTTCTGGGAATACGTTGAAGTTGGCATGTCCAAGCTTGCTGGCCCATTTGTCCTCTGGACTAACAATGTGCATGGAAGGTATATCCGGTGACGACATGACCTGGCTGGAGTGCATAGCACCCAACGAGGTGGTAGAAGCATGCGCTGAGAGGGCAGGACTAATGATGTCCATCTCAGGTAAGGCAGGGCTCGATAACGATGGACCAATCATGGACAAACGAGCAATCTGGGCATTGTCGACGACAGTGGGAGATTGTAGCGGCGATTGAATGACGTCTTCATCACCTTGCTCAGGTTCTTGTATTGGGACGGGCAGGAGAGGCGTAGAAGCGAGGGCCTTGCGATCAATGGGCTCATCTGCACGTGGTATGTGAATATCCAGAGGGTTTGATGGTTCGACAGTAAGGTTGGTAGGTGTCGGAGTAGGAGTAGACTCGGCCTCGACCTCCAGAGGAGTGACGACAGGTTTTGCTACCGAAGACATACGGAAGGAGGGGGCACGTGATGGCACACGTGATACAGGAGCGCTTTTGGTGCTCAGGCGACGGACAGCAGTAGTAGGAGGAGATGTGGGTGTTCTATCACGGCGCTTAGAGAGCGATGATAGGCGGCTACCAACACGGGAAGCCAATCCGGTAACGGGCGAGTCGCCAGAATTCTGTCTGTTCTTGGAAACCTTCAGAGGGACTTCATTGTCGCTGCTGAATTCACTTGGTCCATCGGCAAGAGAGTAGTCCAGGCTGGGACGCTCCAGGGCGGACGTTGATTGGCATACACGAGGATCCATTTCGGCTTCGCTCAGATAGTACATGTCGGTATGAGAATGCGTTTGCTCCAGTGCACATTGGCAGTTAGCATCAAATGCATCATCACAAAGGTCGAAACCATCATCCCGTTCATGGGGGTCCTCGACGAGATCGTGAAGTGTTGTCCTTGAAATCCGGTTGTTTAGTGATTCGATGCTAGGTTCATATTTTGGGGGTGTCGTCGCCAGAGATGATGAGCTAGAGCTCGGATGGCGCGTGTGTTCATGGAATGAGAATGTTTGTGTTAGCGGAGAGTAGTTGTCCGATGTGCCTGATGAGTTGCGAGAGTGCATTGAGACAGTTGAATATGGTGAGTCGGTGGTTTCGCCGATCATCGCGACTGTAGGCGTTTGCGCGACGATCAACTTGGGCAGCATAGATGGTCGCATATTGGCGCGTTGCGTGGTATTTAGACCACAAAAACTTGGACGGCGGCGTCCTGACTATAAATCGTATGCAAACGGCATAATGGTGTGTTGAGCAAGGAAAGCGAATGCCTGGATGGGATGCCGGTATGATTCACAGGACGGTAGCAGAGTCAAGCAGCAGCCACGTTCCGAGGTGAGGGCGGATTGCAGAGAAGCCGGGCGTTTGCTGCACGTCAAGACTGACACTTCACACGACCACTTGGGCAGTTGCTGGGACAGAGGGAGAGGACGAGAGAAGAGAGGTGTGTGAAGTGTTCGTGAAGAGAGATGTCTCAAAGTAAAACGGCGACAGGCGCAGTGCACACACGGCGAGACAGGTGCAAACGATCAAGATCAGTCGGTGCTGCAAAATAGAGATTGGGGCCTAGCGTGCGGGTCCCATGGCATTTTTGATGCTTGAACCTTCGATGCAGTCACCATCGCAGCTCAGGCCCTGGAGCGCGGAGCAGGCATGTGGCCCCTCCTCATCCTCCACCAGACAAGCGCCTAGCGGGAAACCCACCCTTGTTAGAGAAACCCAGCCACCTGCAGCTGTAGAGTAGCCGATGCTGTCGACTATTCCGCTGTCACTTGCTTGCATATCTGGCCAAAACCTTCACCTGCTCTTCCTGGTGCACGAGATACACAGTACAGTGATCCCTTGTCTTTGGATTGTGTGCCCTTCTGCCTGTCATGTAACGGCACTACAGACGACACACGTACAACCTCGACGCTCCAGAACCGTCAAATCCATCGGGTAGGTTACGCCCCATCATTCAACGACCTTCCACAACTGCCGCTTTGGAATTGTGGCCATCAGTAGGCATGCCCGAATGCTCCACGTCAGGTGTCGGCAGCATGTCGTCTTTTCTGGCATCCACCAAGTCTTTCGTTCAGACCCTTTGCTTTGAGCTCTCAAGCTGTGCTTGACCCTTTGTTCTCCCGGAGCTTGCTTTTTGCAGGGTTTCTCTTGCATTATTTCCATGCCCCTCCCTCCATTTGCCCTCACAATTATGCACAAACCATCTTATCACTTTCATAGCAATGTCAAGCCGAGTATAGCAAACGGCAAGGCCGACATCCACCAGAACGCCGAGGCCACAGATGACGAAGGCTTGCACGCTCAGGCTCGTGTGTGTCAAAAAAGGTACGGCGTTACAAATCGACCGACGGCCGGTGGTGGAGCAGAAAAAAATTTGGCACCAGAAACTCTTTGGCAGAAATTCGGGCAAAAAAAGAAAGATTTCTAACCAGTCACGTCGCACGCAGAACCTTTCGGCAGTGGATAAAAGGGAAAGAAACTTCTTGCATACGCGAGAGACAAACCAACCCGACTTTGACGCAGGTCGGGGTGGCTCCCGCCGCTGCAAGCACGCCTTCTCCCGCCTTTCTGCCCTTGTCGTCTGCTTCTCTGTCATACCCTTCCAGCTCTTGACTATTCGTCCTTGCAGATACATCGGCTCTAGCTGCATCATAGCTCAACGTCATCTGTGGAAGGGCATGAGACTCGGGTTTTCTGTTTTTTTCTCTTGCTTCATACAACTGAATGAATTGCTTGGTGCCTAAAAGCGAGCTTCTGTCCTTTGACAACAGCAGCTATGGTCGCGTGGGCTTCTGCCTCGGCGGAGTGGTTGACTTTGCGGCGCTCCACAAGACCTAGAAAAGTGGTGCACCCGTACCGATCAGGAACGGGAAGCGAAGAACTTTCACGACAAGACCCAAGAACCTGGGAGAGCATGCCCAACACTGTCCAGCAGACACTGCCAGACAGATTGATGAAACACCGATGGACGCAGTCAACTGCTGACGACGCATGCAGAGTACTGTATCGGCGCATGTAGGCTTAAAGGCATAGCAAGCCTGAAACATGCTACCAGCAGACCTCCTAACACGATAGAAAGAAGCCCCTGCCGTAGTCTCTGGGCCAGCGTCTTCTTCGCTGTTCCTTCTCATTCCGAGTCATGGAAGATACGAAAGCTCGCAGTGAAAGGTAGACGAGCCGCAGGTCCGCAGCCGAACCGCGCTCTTGACAGCAAGCAAAATGGTCGTGAATTGGCGCTAAGAATGCATGTCTATTATGGACCGACATGCTAACGAGAAGAGCCGCCGTCACGGGGATCTTCCGCGCCGGCAAAAGGACGAGAAAGCGGAAAAGTCAAGACCGACCACGCCCCGGTTCCACGCGAACCAACGTCGGTTCTTCACCGGCGCGAACCATGGCCGTCGATCCGTTGAAAGTGTAAACTCTCTCTGCCAAAATGTGTGAGGGCAAGCAGAATCTCAACCCAATCGTGTGGAAATCGCTCTTTGTGTGCGATTCATCGAAATGTACATCAGGTACCATCCAGAAAGCATATGCATAATGATAGAATCGACAACTCAATTTGAACATCTGCTTGCGTCAATTCGAATAGACGGCAGATACTCAAGAAAGGCAGCTTTTTGGTTGCAAGCTGCGAAGAAAGCGAAAGAGGAGTTGAGAAACACAAAGGGTGTAAACAGCCGAGGAAGAGGGCCGAGACGGTGGGCAAACAGCGAGGACACGAGTCGAATTTCGTGCGAGTTCCGTCCTGCGAGTTTGTCTGTCTCGCGGTGGTGGTTAGCCCTGGTCGTTAATGCTTCCTCGAGAAGTCCTCGCACTCTGCCCAGCCCAGCTTCGGAGTTCGCTCAACACTCCGCTGTAAAACCACGACATTCACCAAGCCATCTGCAATCAATGAATCCTTCAACTTTTCAATAGATCAATCTGTCATTCTGAAGGATTCGGCATATCTATCAAAAGAAGAAGGTGCTCGTTGCAAGCGCAAAAAAAAGAAAACGCCCATAGGATTTCACCATCGCCGGACAAACTTCTCGTCAGGCATGGTTGAACGAAGCCCTCGAACCCTAAGCGAAGCCTTCAGGCGCAGCAAGCTGATGGGGCCTCTTCTCTTCGTCTGCCGTCGTAGGCAGGAAAGGACATGGGTTTTGTCAGAGAGTCTTTTGATGGTGAAAGCATGGAATAATTCAACGGAGTTATACGACGGATGATTTCTGCCTGCTGGTTATTGCCGTACGCATGCCTTGCAAACTGCAAGGGATAACCCTGTCCATGGCGCCCTTCCCGAGGTCCTCTTTTCGTGCAGTCTCCGACCTAGATCTTGCAATCATATCTCATGACAAACGATGATCAAGTCGCACAGTATCTGTATACAACATTGCCAACCGCTTTCATGAGACGTATGTTTGAGACGCTGTTTTGGGAAGAGCTCTTCAAAGGTATACATACATAAGTGTTAATGCTTGGCTCACAAGGATAGTGTGAACCAATGCAGGTCGCTCATCCCTTGTGTCTTTTATCCGTAGCCTGCCAAAATGATGGGATTCGTACCATTGTATTCTCATCATACAGGGCTTCGGATCAGGAAGGTAAGATAGGAAAGCAAAGGATCTAATCAACCCTCGGTTCCGAATTGCTGGGGAGGAGACGCAAGCCGCTCTTGCTCATCACTTCTCGAGTGAAGCTCGTAAGCCGCATCCCCAACAAGACAGACAGTTCGCGCCTCGTCCTGGTCTTCTGTCCTTCCATCATTCCTGCGACCCGCATTATCATCGCTTGTTAATGATTTGTGGATGGAATGCTCCATTGACCAACCTTAGATAACGTTGGCAGCCTGAGGTGCTTCCCTTGCACGGTTCCACTTCGAACGAGGTCTTTGAAATAGCACAAGGGTAGACCCTGCGAGCGATAATTTAGGTATGCGCATTGCAAGTCATGCTGAAGAATGGTATCTGTAAGCGACCTCTCCATGAACCTTCCTTTCTGGACCACTGCCACAACTGTTCACAGCCGGTCTCGCCCAGAATTACTCCAGATCTTGCGTCGTATCCATCGTCCGAGCGGGATGTTCTAGCCACGGACGCGGAAGACCGAATGTCTTCTCCGCAATGTCTCAAACCCAGAACTTCGACCATGCCGTCTTCTGCTCTTCGGTACCAGAGAACTGCTCAGTCGAGATGTTGTCAGCAAGTGGCATTGATCACCTCCGTCCTCGATCCTGAGGGGCTTTGCAAACGAACCTGAAAGTCAACCTTGGTGATATCGTCGAAACCCTCGTCCAAAGTCGGAGGGCTGAATCTGGCTACATAACTAGTGAAGGCAACTTTCGGTAGCATAGTCCGCGATTCTGGGTTCATCTGATCGCCCATCCGAAATGTCAGTAAGTGCTGCATGTCTTCACGGCATCTTGCAGTCTCTAAGGCGTGCGGACGTACCCCGAGTGATTGATCCCCGATTGCGCGGACCGCGTCGTTGTGCTCACACAGCTTAGCAGGAGTCGTGAAGTGCACGCATCGGATAGGGATTCTGAGAGATTGGGCCAGCGCGATCCAGTACTCCCGAGCCTTGATGTCCGCGTTTGTGTTGTCTATTGCTGTCAGCAAGGACTTCTGCGAGACCTTCAGCGAGCTTGAGATTTACCAACAGCGATCGACTTTCCTTCTTCTAGAAATTCTTTGGCTACCTTCAGACACCTGTCCCTCTATCTAGAGTGTCAGTATGCTTGTCACGTATGCCGAATGATGAGCATACCGATTTTAGTAAGTCTTGGTTGACACGTTCGTAACCAAGCGGTTTCAAATGTTGATGAAACCATGTCGACTTGCCTGCGCCTGGGCTGCCGCAGAAGATCACAACCTCGGGATCATTCTTTCGGGTGAAAGCTATTGGGCCTGAAGAAGTCAGCATCGCTCCATGCAGCATTCAAGATATTCATGAAGACTCACTTGCATCCGTCTGGCTGGTAAGAAGAGGTGAAATGTGTGCTGATGCATCAAACGTGCGAACAAAAGGACGAGGTTCTTCTCCGAGGAAGAATTCTTCCGGAGACATGAAATTAATACCAATGTTGCTAGCAAGATCTCTGTATCGATTGTTAGCACCTACGTATGCCTTCAAGTCAGAACGAAGCTTGCCTGTCAGAGCACGAGAAATCTGCTTTGATGCCTTTTCCAGTGGCTGTGCGACCTCCTGCATCTCCAACAAAGTAGCAAGCCTTGAGGTCAACATCGCCCTCTTGGGCCAGACCTTGTGCCTCAAGAAGTTTGTCCCACATGCCCGTACGTGGCTTGCGGAACTTGTCCTTGTCAGTAGCTGCGTAGAGTACGATTGGCAGATTGAGCTGTGTGAGAACGCCCTTGACTCTCTGCTTGAAGTCGGCAAGCCTTTTCTTGTCCGCCTTGACTGTCTTTGAGGCGCTGTTCATGCTGATACCAGCTTGGTTGCTGAGGATTGCTAGTAGGTATCTAGAGCACGTCAGTCATGTAAGACAGTATCCCATACCGTTGTACTTGCCCTTCTTCAGCTAGTTGCTTCAATTTAGATGGAACCTGTCTATGCCACCACTTCCAATCATCGCTATCTCTGGCAAATCGATTACCAGATTTGGCGTCGACCAAAGTAGAATCCTAAACGGTACTGTTAGAAAGTGCTAATGATTGTCAAGACGAGAACCGTACAAAATCGAAAGCGGCAATTTTACGTGGTCTGTCTGTCGCAAAAGTATCGGCCTTGTCATACTTGCAGTATAGCAGTGTGTTGTCGATGACTTTCCAGGTCAACTTTTCAGGATCCTTTTGCGAGGCTGGTTTGAAGAAATCTGCGACCGCAGAATCTGGATCGGCTTGTCAGTGTTGAATTAGTACAATCTGTTTTGGGTGGGGGAGAATTACTTGTGGTTGTGCTGGATGAGGGTGCTGTGCGTTTCAGTGGTGGGGGCGACACGCTACCGTCTTCTGTAGCCAGTCGTTTCAATGCAGGCGGCATTTCTGCTCGTGAGAAGGTGTATTTGTTGTGTTTAAATTGGGGTCTACACGTTCGTGCTCGTGCAAAAAGCATCACTCTATTCGATGATGAAATTATTCCAGTCAATGCATCGGGAAGACGTGCCTGCTGTCGCGTCTGTCGCACGTGATCAATTTGAGACGCTTTTGGATTTGTTACTCGTAGTTGTTTGTCCACACTCGCGCCCACTCTTCTGCATGAAAGGCCTTCTGCTGACAATTTTCTCCGACAAACCCTCGTACTTCCTGCTTTAAATCGACGATCTCCAGTTTCACGGCTGCGCTTGCCCTCTGTCGTCTATTTGGGCTCTCTCACCTCCGCCAGCTCAGCTCTTTCCTCAAGGGGATAAAACACAAATCCATCATCACTTCGTCCATCGGAGCTTGGTGATTCTGCGATCTGGTTCTTGGTCCAATTCATTCTGAATCTCAAAGTCAGGATATAATCTGTCCAAAATCCGGCTGCCCTTGCAGACCATAAAACACTTTACAGAAGTGTTAGTACATACAATCGGACGCTGTCTGGCTGTAATTTGGAAGGGACGTCGCATCAGACTTCTTCTTGAGGTGTGAAGCTTTGGCCCATTCACCTGCTGCTTCACCTCACGTGCAATGCATGAGCTTTTGCTGTATGGGCAAGTGCCTGTCGAGCGCCATGAGCAAGCTCTCAAGATCCTCGCTGGCATCGCCGCAATGCAACCACAGCTTCTCTTCGAGAGGCACCTGGTCTTCAGACCCATGAAGTCAAGTCAAGACAATAAGCCCAATAAGAAGTTTCCAAACAAACCTGTCAAACCTCAAACCCTCACCTTTCAGCATCTGGTTCGTCAGCTAGATCAATCTGAGTTTGGCAAAGATTCTCCAATTCTGGTTGAATCTGACATCAAAGAGAACGTCGGTCAACCTGTATATACGTGGAGGATCAAGACCCAGGAGACACCTGAACCAGAGACCAAGACTCTAGTTCTACGGCAGGCGACAGAGATGGAACTGAACAACGATCAATTGCGTACATTCCTCGATCCTACTAACAACGGGTAGGCTTTCTGAATCGCTCATCTTGCATTTTGATGTCTGACTTTTACAGATTTGTGAACGAATTCCTCCTGGAAGGGCACAGATTTGTACACAAGAACATGGTGCTCACTCTGTTTCGGCTCTTGCGTGCGAGCCAGATGCCCCAACAAGCACCTCTAGCGGCTCTGCCTAGCCTGGAAGCCCTTCAACCTCTAGATGTCAGCGGTGCATTTGTACTCGAAGCCTGTGTACGCATCGATGATCGCACAAAACCAAACTTGGTATCTGCTGCTTCAGACGAATTGGCTGGCTTCAAAGACCTTATGAAAGGATCTGTCGATATGAAAGTACCTGAAAGACTGTCGCTCGACACTCGCGTCCGATGAGCCATCGCGGAGCAACATACTGTAATATACAGCCAGGGCTAAATCGACACTCGCATAAGACGGTAAATCCGCTTTTGAACCCACAACTCGCGGACTGGTCTATGTTCTTGAGTCGGCACTGAAAGTCAAAGAAATCAATCCAGCGCCTCGACCCAGCATGTGCGTTCTTCTCCTTTTGAACGTTGATAAAACCGTTACCTGGACGCAGCTCTGAACAGAGATCAACCAACGAAAATATTGCATTGAATGACCAAGAACAACTCAAATTGAACTGCTGCACCCAAAAGCTCTGCGTTCGCCTCGCAACGCGGACTCCGTCTTTCAACCAAGCAAGGGCAATGTGACTTTTGTGGAATATTCAGATCGAAATTTCAGGGGGTCTTCGGTATCTGCCTTTTAGGCAGGCATGCAGACGCCCGAAGAGCTACATACTAGATTTGAAAATGTTCATGTTGGTCAGATTTGTCTATCTTGTCTCGTCTACTCGGTGATCGGTGCTGTAGATATCGTTATACTGTCTCAAAGCAGCTGCCTCGAGCTCCCTAGCGTTTCTCCCTTCAAATCTAGATGGATCCAGATCGTTAGCAATGTCTTCATCGTAAGCTTCCCCTTGCATCATATTCTCAAGCAATCTCGCACATCCCGCAGCATGTGTAACCCAGATCGCCGCCGCTATCCACAAGCCCTGCACACCAGCAACGGAACCAAGCAAAGGCATATTATCAGGTGTGACAGAAAACACCCCAGCAATTTTCTCGGCACCAAAAGGCGGTTGCTCGTAGAAGCCTGCCTCAGGGATGAATCTGTTTGCGATGGCTCGTGTTACCGCAGGATTGAAGATCTCATCTGACCAAGGGACTGTAGCTGTGTATCCGGGGGTAGCGACTTTCTGTGGTGCGTGATCGTAGGCTCCTACACCATACCGATTTCCATGGTCTCGTGAGTAGACATGAGATTCAGGCCATCGCATGAATGGTGTTGCCGGAACATCGTTTTCTCTCTGTTCAGAGTATATGTAAGGATGGCTGACTGGCACCACTGGCACACATGGTATGCCTGACGATCTTTGAATCAGTGAGGCGGTCCAGATTCCAGTTGCCAGCACTAGTCTTTGACATTGGATCGTTTCTCCTGGTTCGAGACGGACGCCTGTGACAGTGTTGCCGCGCACGATCATCTCTGACACAGAGACTTCTTTGAACTGCACGCCATTTTTCGCAGCCTTGCTCCGGTAGTCAGAACACAGAATCTTTGGTTCAGCAACACCATCATCAGGAAAGAACAAAGCTTTCGTTTCAGAGGGTGAAGTAGTGATCGGAAGTCCCAAATCCTTCATCTCCGCCTCGTTAAGCAAACGAGCAGGGAGTCCCGCCTTTTGACTCGCATTCAGCCTCAAACATAGTGTCTCTATACCTGCATCCGTAGATGCTATCTCTAGGCCTCCAACGCGAGCGAAGCCGGTTTCAAGTCGTGCGTATTCTTTGACAGATGCAACAGCGAGTTTGGTAAGAGAGGGTTTCTCGTTGTATTGGCCGATAAATCCTGGGGCATAACCAGTTGAGCCGACTATAGATTTGAGAGAGCGGTCGAGAACGAGTATGCTGTTTGAATTACTGGACTGAGATAGGAAGTAGGCTAGTGATGATCCGACTATGCCTGCACCAACGATGACGGTCAGATTTTGCTCTTGTTGATTCGACATGGCACTTTGATAGTAGTGAGACCAAGATGTTCCGAGCCTGAAAGTGGTTTCACCCTGGGTCAAAGCCAAATGAGGGTTTCTTCAATTATACTGCACCAGCCAAGATGTCAAGGAAAAGGCGTGGTCTGACCTTGCTCTCGTCCGCGCCCTAATTTCAACAAGTCATTGGCATATGTGGAATTCTTGTGCACGCCATGTTTGGCGTAATAAACTCTCGGCAACAGAAAATCCTAAGATGCATTGTCTGTGTCGATTGCGTGATGAGATTTCTCGTCGCACCTTCCTCGTCCACAATGTACTCAAGTTGGATGCGTAGTCATGTCTGTGAGTGCGGCAATCCTGGACCATGTGTTCTTCGATTTGACGGGCTCATATCTTCGTGCCTTTTGGCTCTCAATGTGAGATTGAGGAACTGTGATGGAAGTGAGTAGATGTTGAAAGGAAAGCACATGATAGGCCAGGGTTTTATACGCAACGAGAGTATATGTCTTGGTCACAATGGACATCTAAACTGTTCAGATATGATCATTTGACTTGCCATATGCTCTCAAGGATGTCAGGGGATGTCAATTTTGTAATCACTCAACAGACAGGATAGTTGTCTTGCTATCCTATACGAAACCATTGCGCAGCTCGTACCGGTTTACTACGGCCGAAGATCTTCACAAACTCTTGGAGGATTCGTCTTCGCATGAAACCAAGCGTCACAAGCAACGACGATCAAAGGCTTGTGCCTCGACATACCTATATAACCTTGTCTTTCCAATATCGCACCACACACCCTAGAGCCGCTCAGTTCAAGAAATCCCTCCATACAAATACATTCTCAAGATCCCATCACGCAACCACTCTAATACATTTCGCTCTCAACTTATTGTGCAAAATGTCCGGCTTTGCAATTAACGGAGTCTACCCAGATTTCAAGGGCGAGACACCCTACATGCCCGAAGACTTTGCAGCACAATACCCGAACGATCCGGAGAAACAAAACCAAGCAGCCAATCGCAAAAATCAAGCATTGCGTGAAGAGAAGGATAAAAAGTCAAATTCGTCAATTGCGCAGACTGCGAAGGGATTGTTCAAGAGGAAAAGTAAAGGTGGCAGTGAGGAAGTGGAGCAAGTTGAGGAGCAGATGAAGTAGGAAAGTGGCATTTGACGCTGTTGTGGGAAATGTACTGCTGGTTAGGAAGAAACGCGGCGATGGAAAATCATGGGAAATACTCTTCCTTTCAAACCCTGCTCTCCCGCTCTTCTTCACTCGATCTTGATAATTCATTGTGCCATGACTCATCGACCTATGGCATCATCTGTCGTTAGGAAGCGAACCTCTGTGCCATGTGTTTCAGTAGAAATCATGCATTCTCAGTGCCTACATGCCATATCGGAGATAAATTCATGCAATGCGATAGATGATTTTGTCAGCGAGACATGCCACTGGAATTGCAAGAGAATGGTGAAGGCTCATAGGGTCCTGCAGATTGTGAAATTTGTGTATGTTTCGTACATTAGAAACGCTCCAACATTATAATAAATACAGCTTTGTGCAATCGTAGAAGTCAAGAAGCTCCAGGCTTCTTGACCGTGATTACATGTAGATGATTAGTCTATTGTCCAATGTTTGGAGGACGGCCATCAGGCGCTCTCGTGCTCTCAGGCACGAAGTCTGTGCCCGAGACGTCGTGGATGCCATGTGTACTCGTGGCAGCAGGAACCTGCATATTCTCGACACGGCGTTCGCTTTCCATACCAGCAGCATCAGCCTTCTTGATGCCTCTGGCGCCACCAGTGAGAGCGAGGGCGTCAGCGGTGACCAACTCCTCGTTCTCCGGAGGCTGCCAGTTAGAGCTCTTCCAAGGCTTGACGTGGAGAATGTACATTGTATCAATCTCCTCAAGTGTGCGGCCTTGGTGCTCGCAGAGGAAGAAGTAAGCGACGAAAGCGCCAGCGAAATTACAGGCAGCAAAGATGTAGCCGTATCTGTAGTCGATGTCGTTTGTGATGAAGCGAGTGAAGAAAGCCTGGGAGTGCCAAGGTTAGGGATTCGGTGGTCAAAGCTTTTGCGGGGATATGCAGGGAAATCACTCACTATCAAAAAGTTCCAAATCCAGTTACTTGAAGTTGCTATACCCATTGCCTTTGCTCTGTATCGAGTAGGATACAATTCACCTACAATGCACCACACTATGGGAGCCCAGGTTGACGCGTCTGGAAGGAAATTAGCGTGAAGTTACATAAATGAGGTGGTCCAGATGTGTGGAAAACTTACAACCAGCGATGAACAAGCATGCAAAGACGATCATGACTGTTCCAGCTGTTCCCTCCTATGGTAGCAGCATCGTTAGCATCGTTCAAGACATTCATGGTGTAGAGAGTGAGGAATCATGGATACTTCGTCCGCTTCCATACGGGACGAGTACTTACATTGACTCCTTGCTGAAGCTGGAAGTGGCCAACAGAAGCAAAGACCATGAACATAGCGAACATCCAGAAACCGCCGATGATCAGAGCCTTACGACGTCCAACATTTTCAACAACCCAGAGGCCGCCGAAAGTACAGACGAAGTTCACAGCTCCAAGAATGGTCGCAGTAACGAAACTGTCGCTGATACCGACCGAGTCGAAGATGGTCGTACCATAGTAGAAGAAGAAGTTGGCACCAGTCAGCTGCTGGAGCATCTGGAGGCCGGCTCCCAGACAGACACGGTAGGCCATACGAGGACCAGTGAAAACTTCCCAGAAAGGATGGTCTCCACCAGCTTTCTCGACATCGAACTTGGCCTTGATCTCACGAATTTCGCGATTGACGGCCGAGTGGTTCTCAGATGTACCGTAAACGCTCGAGATTGTACGTCTGGCCTGATCGACCTTTCCTCGGCGGTAGTCCCAACGAGGACTTTCGGGAAGAAGCCAGATACCACCGGCCATGATGGCGGACCAGACAAAGCCAATACCCATGGTGATACGCCATGAAGCAGGTCCGTTGATGTTCTTAGTTCCAAGATTAATGGCATCTGCGATCAAAATACCGAGGGTGATGAAGAGCTGGTAACAAGAGACCATGGAGCCACGAATCTGCTTGGGAGCGGTTTCCTACCCAACCTGTCAGTGACTAAAAACCTATGCGCTTCGACTCAGATACACTTACACTCATGTACATGGGTGTCAGAACACTGAGACAACCAACACCGAGACCTGCAATCAGACGTCCAATGGCTACTTGATACCAAGCAGTTGTGGATGTCATCTGAACAATCATGCCGATCCAGAAGATAACATTACCAACCAGAATACACATACGACGTCCGAATTTATCTGCAACAGGAGCAGCCGCAATAGCTCCGATCAGGGTTCCAATGGACAACAGACCAGTAATTGTGCCTTCTCTTACGGCAGTGAATTCGGTTCCATTCTCACTGAAACGAGCTAAGAAGTCTTCCATGGCCAGGAAACCAGAGATCTGGAATCCATATCGTCAGTCGTGCGTTGTATACATTCTGCATACTGACAACTTACTTGACCAGTGTCAAAACCGAAGATGAGACCTCCGAGCGAAACGATCAAAACCATGGCAATGACTCTGAAGTTGTAGATGTGTGTTGGCCCATCATCTTCCATTCCTTTTTCTGTGGTGTCCATAGTACGGTGTGCGGTTGTTGGTGGTGTCGTTGTACCACTGTGAAAGGACGCATCATCGTCCTTTTCTTTTTTACTGAACATGCCCATGTTGGCGAGACTACAGGGCAACGACCAACGCGGAGAAGTTTGGGGATTAGGTGTGGGATAGTAGAACGTGGGAAAAGGACCGAAGACAAGCTGCGGAGTTTATGGAGCAACCTGTGGACTATATAAACCAAAGCATTGATCAGCTCCTCTCATCCATCATCTCGCAGGACCCGTCGACTGAGGTCATATCGTCTCAGGGCCGACGATGCCAGCTCTTCGGAATGTAACCATACCGAGGATCCTTCGACAGGACTCATGATCGATCTTTTTTTTGGTGGGCCAAACACTTCAAGCACACTCTTCCCACCGCGGACTCTGAAAAACGATGTCATTTTCTACAAGTCGACGTCATGGTTGGAAAGGTTTGGTGAGACCTCGTGGACGGCACGAGTGTCCGCTGCATCCCCATTGGTTGGGCGTCGATGGAAACCGATCGGATCACGGCTGGCTTTGTAGGGCTGCAGACTCGAAAAACACTTTCAATCAACGACCACTCTGCGTCATCGATAAAACCACCAAAGACGTCTTTCTATCGAATGACCTCGCTGACAAACATGATACACGAATTTTCGCGAATACTGGATGCATAGCAAAACATCCTCGCAAGAGATGGCAAATGATTGCCCCACCAGCTCTCTCCACGCATCATGGAGGGCACTGTGGAGAAGACGCAAACATTTCAGTGGAGACTTTTCCATTTGACAACCACAAAATGTTGCGCGCGCGCGCGCGTTGAGATGATCGACTTTACTCGTATCAAAAAACGCTCATATTAGCCGAGCACCTTGCCCGTCGGACTTGAAGGGAAAAAATGGACGAGAACTACCCGTGTGTTTGAATGGTGATATGGCATCCGATAGACCCGATTTCCTGCCCTCAGATACTGCCTCCTTCGGGCAAGAACGACAAGCTGTATCCGAGTATCGGCTTCGGGAGCTGTGCTTTTGAGATACGGCAGTTGCAAGGCCTCGCGAACCGCGCCGTGCTGATTAATCTTGTGTTGCACGACTGGTTTGGCGCAACAACAATAGCATGTCAAAGCAAATTTCAGGAATCACGAGTCTCAATTTGAACACGACTTGGATCCATGACAATATCTTGAAGTGGTATACATGCAACTTTTTGATCATACAATCATGCTTCAGTCAACATACCATCTGACGTTGTCTAAGAATTACTCCTCTTCAACCGCAGGAGCCTCTTGATCTTCAGGGACTTCTGGCTCTCCTATAGAGATGAGTTGCTGCTGCAGGTCCATCAGGCGTTGCGTACGCTGTACAATCACTTCCTCGGACACACCACTCTCGGCGATGCGTCTCTCAATCTCTTCTTCGCTAGGCTGTGGTCTCTCCCCGCCTTCACCTGTAGGATTGAACCATGGGAACAATTCCGAGAAAAAGCGATATAGACCTTGCAGCTCACGCAAACTCTCAGCTGCACCACCCAACGCGCCAGATGGAGGCTGCACACTGCGCTGAGAGGCAATGGACGCTGGTGTATATGTCGCAATGTTGTCCTGTGGCGGCAACGGATCTGAAGCTGAAGTGATTTTGCCCGTGATAGAGCGAGGAAGTAATGCAATAAGAGTCGGCGTATCACTCATCAGAATGTGTCGGCCCTCGTCTAGAGTGATGTCTCTGTCTACCACAGGTGGCTCGGGGATTTCGCTGCTAACGGCCGAGCTTACCTCGACGAGCAACTCGCTGGCTTCGGGAGTGTTCCAGAGATCCTTTGCGCGGGTCGCGTAGACTTCAGAGTGCAGCTTCTCGCTGTCGGTCCGTGGTGACTTGCCCCAGACGCTCGGTGGAGGATCAAGATTGAGCTCCTGAAAGAGGCGAGCGACGACCCATGGAAAGCGGCTTACGGCAGTGTATAGAGATTGCTTGCCCTTGGCCGCATCACCAACTCGAATCAATGCCAATGCACGACTGAGCTGGACATTGGGGAGATGTTTCCATTTTGTGGTAAAGACAGGATTGTTGACGAGGTCTAGGAAATTTTGAGGCTGGCGTCCACGCAGGGCATACTGATCGATGACAAGACTGATACAGTAGGGGTCATTTTCGGGATCGAGACTGAGCAACAATTTGGACCACTCGTAAACCGTGCGCCAGGTGGAACGCATACCGAGGTTCGAGATGTAACGACATGCGGCAAGCCAGAACTCGCGGTTCTCAGGACGGCGGAAGTCGAGGCGGGCCTTGCCTTGCTGGAGGTTTGTAGAAAAGGTGGAATGAACGGCACGGCCAAAGGAGAAGAGCGCACGCTCCAACAAGTCTCCAGAAGTAGTGTGATCACGCTCCTGTTTTGCAATCTCCGAGACTTGTAGCAGAGTGCTGATGTGGTACGGGTTGTGCTGCAAGAGGAGTACCATGCGCTGAGGATCCATGGATGCTACACAGGTTTCGAATTGGCCTTGGACGTCCTGGTATGTGCGGTTGTGGACAAAGGCATACTCGACAGTGCCGTCACATCGCTTGTCGATGACCTCCATACCAAGACCTCCGCTTGTCGCAACGGGCCATTCCTCTTTGCCTTGAATGAAGATGTTGCGACGACGACTAAGAGCAGCAAGGCCGTCACTCCTTCCTCCTTGGCCAGGGCGTCTGCCCAGAGCAGCAGCCAGACCAGCCTGCTGAGCACCTCCACGGTTCCTTCTACGACCACCGGCGTTGTTGTTGTCATCATCATTGTCTCCCTCAAAGGCAGCACGGCCGAAGAGTCTACGCATCTCGTTGGCAGCATGGAGAGAGGCTGTGTCGACTGACAGCAAGCGGCAGACTTGGCTCGTGGTGGGATCCGCAGTGGTTGTGGGAGTGGCAGTGCCAGATGTCTTTGTGGAGAGGGATTTGAGAGCACGATCGATGTCGTCGAGGGAGGAGTCTGGTTTGGTGGGATTGGCGGACTGCGTCTTCTTTGGCTTCTTCTTCTTTTTCTTCTTGGACTTTGTAGATGGTTTGGGCGCGACGTGGGTGGGCTCGGTAGGCTGTTCTGGTTCGTCGTCTGATTCTTGCTGCACAGGGTCGTCATTGTCTTCGGACTCGTCTTCTTGGTCGTTCAGCATGGCGAAGAGACTCTGCTTGGAGGGAGCAGCAGCAGGAGCAGGCGCAGCTTCATCGTCGGAGTCTTGTTCCTGGTCTTGTTGCTCTTCGTGGAGTCTTTTCAATTGCTCCTGTTCCTCGCGTTCACGCTGTGCCTTTCTCAAGGCTCTAGACGACATGCTGATGTTGTTGGTGTTGTTGTTGTATGTGTGTGACACAAAGATGGCGATGGAGGGACGGACAGATTGATGACGTATGTCGGAGGGGCTTGGCGGTCCAGGGTCACCCCTCAGGCCTTTGTAAGAAGCGTCAACCATCTCTCGCTTGCTCCGCCCTCCCTCGGCAGCAGCAGCAGCAACAGCAGCAGCAGCAACAGCATCTCTACCAAATGCGTCGTGCTGTTGTTCAGAACTTGCGTCTTGTTCGCCGCCCCGCCGTGTCAAGATCAAAAGCCGGCGGCAATGTGCTCTTCCACCGCTCGCTAGCCTCTCGCTCCTCGTCCGTCCCCTCGTCATCGTCGTCGTCGTCTATGCGCCTCCGCCGTGTTTCGCTGGCTGTCGGCGCCGTTGCTGCAGGAGGTGCTGCCATCTACCAGTACCGCCAGTCTTCCTCCCACCTTGCCTCGGCTGCTGCGTCCGCTTCGTCCACAAACCTTGCCACCCCTCCGGCTTCAAGTGCCTCCGGTCCCGTGTCAGAAGAAGTCGCCGATGCTGTGCGCCGCGCCCTCATAGTCGAGCAAGGTGCTCTGTATACCAGTGTCATCCCCGACAACCAGCCTCTACACAAGGAGACGGACGACTACGGTCGCAAGGTCCTCGAGATGTTGACTCCCGACCAAGCTACCCAGAAGCTGAGGACAAACCAAGAATCCTACCTCGTCGACCGTGGCTCTGGTGTCGTCCGTTACGATGTGGTCCAGATCCCCAGCAACGACCCCATCGAGGATGACCATGCCGAGAAGATCATCCACGTCCCCGAGTCGGTTTCTGGCCAAGCTGAAGGGAGCGATTGGATGTTCTGGGGTGTTTTTGACGGCCATGCGTACACTTGACCCTCATCCCCTTGGACTTCCATTTACTGACACGTGAGCTACAGTGGCTGGACCACCTCTGCCAAGCTCCGCCAGACCCTCATCTCTTTCGTCGCTCGCGAGCTGAACACAACCTACACTGCCGCATCTGCACACTCGTCCCTGAAACCTCCTCCACCCGACGCCGTCGATGCTGCCATCAAGAAGGGCTTCACCCTGCTCGATCACGAAATCACTCACGAGAGCGTCAAAAAGGTCCAGACTGCAAAGTCAAAGTCTCTGGCCGCCGAGCTTCTTGCACCCGCCCTTTCAGGTTCTTGTGCCCTCCTGTCCTTCTACGACAGTCGCTCCAAGGAACTTCGCGTTGCTTGTACCGGTGACTCGCGTGCAGTATTAGGACGTCGAGCTTCCAGCGGAAAGTGGACTGCAACTGCCCTCTCCATCGACCAGACCGGAGGAACAGATTCAGAGGACGCTCGTCTGCGTAAGGAACATCCCAACGAACCATATGTTACACACAACGGACGCATTCTCGGCGGTCTTGAGCCCAGTCGTGCCTTTGGAGATGCCGTCTACAAGTGGTCCAAGGAGACTCAGGATCTCTTGAGAAAGAACTTCTTCACTCGCTCTTACTCCAAGTACCTCAAGACTCCTCCATACGTCACTGCCGAGCCTGTCATTACAACTACCAAAGTCCAACCCGACAAGGGAGACTTTGTTGTCATGGCTACGGATGGTCTCTGGGAGATGCTCACAAACGAAGAGGTTGTCGGTCTGGTAGGTATGTGGCTTGACCAACAAGCTCACGCTGCACCTCAGCAGAATCAGTCCTGGTTGAAGTCGTGGTTCAGCTCTAGCAAGCCCTCTGCTCTTAATGTCGAGGGAGCTGCCCATGGAGATGATAGTACAGGCCAGCGTGCACCTATTCGCCAACAGCAGTGGGGTGTCAATGATCCTGAGCTTCAACGCTTCGTCGTTCAAGACAAGAATGCTGCCACTCATCTTGCACGTAACGCGCTCGGCGGCAAAGACCAAGACACCCTGTCTGCTCTACTCACTCTCCCTAGTCCTTACTCGCGTAGGTACCGCGATGACCTGACCATCGAGGTCATCTTCTTTGGTGAAGGTGGGCCAGAGCGGTCGGGCAAAGTCGAGCTTAACAAGGAGGCTTCTGCACTGAGCTCTGAAGGCGTCAAGGCAAAGCTTTGAGAGGGGTCTGAGGGTCATCAATATCGCATTGCTGGAGTTGTAGACATGGCGCTGGAGCTTGACATGGGTTGTTTTTTTTAACTCGAGGAGGGTCTAACAAAGACCGTGAAGAAGGACGCATATAAGGACTTTACTAAAACATCGAACCGCAATGTCTCGGGCATGTATCGAGCGAGTTGTGACAGTCGAACGATACACTACACATGTCAACTTTCTCACACCCCTTGAAACGCGTGAACTTAAGTTTGCCTTTGTATCATGTTTGGTCAACGTATCATCTGGTAGATGGCCTGACTTTCCCATCTTCAGAACCGCTCCTCGTCGCATGTACTCGTCAAGTACAACCCGAATTGCCGGGTCTGCATCAGCCAGTGTGATCGTCGCTCGTCTCCAGATTTACACTCTCACTTTCTGAAGATCATCGCCTAAAAAAAGTCTACCGCGGCGCGCGCTCAACATTTCATCAAAACCGCGTGGCTTCCTTCCCGACGGCCGAGGAAGATTACATGACATGTGATTGCAAAAGGCTAGGATTGCTAGGCGTCAAATACCTGTCAGTGACTCTAGGTAAATATCATTGAGGTGACTGACGGTAGTGCTTTCCCGTGACTTACGGCAAGAAAGGCACCCCAACAACAGGCAGGGTAAATTCTTCAGATTTGCTGGTATGTCTCGGGAGGATGCATACAAACACCATCAGGCCAAACCTGGGCTCCAAGTGGAGATGGCAACGCACAAAATGCGGCATTGCTTGACTCGGGCAAGATCTGCTCGAGAGTCAGGTACCTGCCTGTCAGGCAAAACCGTTACTAAGCTCACTGAAGAAGTTTCTACGGCACTTCGTCGTGCATATTGGAAGAAACCTTCGAGTCTCGACTTCGAGACAGATTGGACTGCCTCAGATTGTCGGACTAGAATTCGAATCAGATACATTAAATGAACCACGGGGCCCCTCAGTAATGCCACAGGTGCTCTGTTTGGCTTGGCCATCACAAGGGCACAGTCGCGCCGAAACTAGGCGAGTTTCATGATACAACAAGATTTAAAGTTAACCTCACTTCCACTGAGGTTGGGCGCACAGTTCCACCAATGTTCTTGACTCGTGGCGCTGCGTCCAAGGCTCAAGGTTTTGACTATCTTGTCTCCATTCATACAATTGCCGTGTCGATCAGTTACAAGATCTGCTCAGAAAAGCTGAAGGTGAGAGAGTCAAGGGCTTTGCAGCTTGAACCCTATGGCATATGTAGGAGGGCATGCACGCCCCAGGTTTGCCTATTTCTTTCTTCTTGCACTATTCCGTCCTTTTAATCGTGACTTCTTGTGTGGCTCGTGTCTTGGGCATTTGATGTCCAGTAACCAGTTTCAGCTGGGTTGAGGGGACAAGGACTCTGGTCACACGTACATTTACCTGGACATCTTAATTCGACCGCGACTATCTTGTATCTTGTTCTGCACTACAACAACCATGGCGAGCGAGATACCTACGCTCAATCATCTTGGCTCTGTGCCAGAGTCTCTTTTCAGTGGTACGGTAGCCATCTTGTCGATTGCATGGTTCTCGGTCGTCCTGCGAGTCTACGTCAGAAGCATAATGATGAGAAGTTTCGGCTGGGACGACTGGACTATCATGCTTGCTATTGTAAGCTTTGCAATGTCAGCTTCAAACGTGAGCATAGCAGTCTAACACGTTACACAGTCTGCCTTTACGGTACAATGTGCGTACATTATAACAGCAGCTAAGATGGAAATGCAACCAGCCAAATACAACAACATCAAAGGTCTTTCTATTCTTGTGACAGTAAGTTGTTGATCTGCACCATCTCATCACCACATACTCACCACTTCCTGCTCATAGGACATTATTGCATTTAGTGGATCTTATGCCATCACTGGAGTGTTTCTGAAGATCTCACTCGGCTTCTTTTTCCTCAGAATCCTCGTCGAGCCGTGGCAACGTGTGATTGTCTACATCTGTATGGCCGTCAGCTCCATCTACGGCATCATCTACTTTGGCATCGTCACATTCGGCTGCGGAGACCCTCAGAAATTTCTTCTGCATACCGTCCAAGGCAAATGCATCTCGATTGCAGACGTCGTGATTCCCGCCAGCTACGCACACACGGCCCTCAACGCAGCCACCGACTGGATCATGGCACTGCTGCCCATCGTCACCATCTGGAACCTGAACATGCCCCGTGTGACCAAGTTCTGGGCATATTTGCTGCTCGCACTGGGAGCAGCGGGCAGCATCGTCTCACTCATCCGCTTCGCATACGTCGAAGGACTTTTGCCAGGCAAAAACTTCTTCAAGCAAAGCGCCAAGTTTGCGCTCTACAGCACCATCGAGCCCGGTCTCGGCATCACGGCCGTCTCCTTTGCGACACTAAGGCCATTGTTCAAGAAGTGTCTGGAAGGAGCCAGATCCGTCTCGGCTTCGCAAAGCAGCCGGGCCGGCAAAAAGACGGCTTCGGTCGTTCAGGATATCCAACTCAAGGGTTTGCCCTTGGCCAGATCGCGGCAGCAGCGTGAGGGATTTCGTGCGTTTGGAGCCTCGGACGATGAGGATTCCCTTGGCTGGACCGAGGTTTCTGTCGCGTCTCCGGATCTAGAAAAGGCCCAGAATGGAAGATGGCCGCAGAGCCCACGACCCATTTGAGGGACGACACACATGAGCCCATGGAGTTTATTTTCGACCCAAAAGTGCGAAAAAAAACCATGCGATATCAGGATATAGCGTCGTTTTACCGCGCACGAAGCTTGTTGGTACGCAGCCATGCAGTTTTCAACCTCTGCCGACGAGTTTGATGTGAGAGCAGTCTGCCCACTCAAGTTTTTGGCTGCCTCTTCCAAACAAGGTCAAAGGTCTCAACAGCACGTCATCTCCGTCACCAGAAGAGATACGGGATCTTGATCATGACAGCGACGTATCCACAATCAGCCAACACGATGCCCCAGGACCTTCATGAATACCTGGTCCAGTCGAACATGCTTCTTTTTTTTTCTCTCCCTACAAACCTCGACTTCAGCCACATCAAAAAAAGAAAAAAGCGGACCAGTCGCACAAAAAGAGTCACGAAAGGATCACGGGAATGAACCCACATCACGGTGGTTGGAAAAAAGAAAACATGATACCTTACATGTTGGAAAACCCATGTTCGAAACACAGCAACACAGTATGCACGCTTCCCGTTTTTTTTTTCTTTTTTTTTTTCAGGAGTGGGAACACGACAATATCACAGCTAGAGGAAAGCGAGCTTGAGGATTTATATCGAGATGAGAAAGAAAGGTGAGGTGGTGAACCCTTTATACAAGTATCAGCTTGTAATAGCAATTTCTTTTGTAAAATATATATATATATGGTCCTTTTTTTCTTTGGATGTGGTGAATTGAAGGTTACATGTTGAAAGATTTCGTGCCAACTTCCAATCGATTCTAACTTTGGTCAAGTAGGACATATTGATCAAGGGCCACAGAAGGAGGAGCGGTGCCATGGAAGAAGGATTCCCGGCTACAGAATTGTGTGTGTGCAGGAGTGATCAATCTGCTGTCGACATGTGTATTCAATGGACGAGACTGTCCAACGTTGATCAATCACACAAGATCTCGTCGACCTTGGTCATGCAAACAATGTAGAACAAATCACATCAAGGGAAGAGTAGCACTTGATCAGCAATAAAGTTGTCTTTTCATTCTCATAAACTCATTATTAATACTAAGAGCAGCATAAGGTCATCTCCCCTTACTGGTTCTGCTTCTGTTCGACACAATTCTGGTATAAAAGTGTGCTACGCTCAACCGTTGACGACGACACCACCGTTGGCGTGAATTGTCTGGCCAGAAATGGATGCACTGTCGGTGCTAGCCAAGAAGACGAAGCAAGTAGCAATCTCCGAAGGCTGAGAAGGTCTGCCGATGGGTGAAGTGAAGTTCTTTTGAGCCTCGTGGTTCATGGTAGCAGGGATAAGAGGTGTCCAGACGGGACCGGGAGCGACGGCGTTGACGCGGATGCCACGGCCGCAGTACTGGTTGGACAGACCGCGAGTGAAGGAGATGATGGCACCCTTGGTGCTGGTGTAGTCGAGCAAGTCGGGACGGCCAATGTATGCATTGATCGAGGCGTTGTTGATGATGGTATCTCCTTGCTTCATGTGAGGCAGGGCATACTTGGAGAGGTAGAAGAAGGGGTGGATGTTGGTGGCGAAGGTGAACTCCCACTGCTCCTCGCTGAGGTCGTGGATGTCCTCAATCATGTTCTGGTAGGCAGCGTTGTTGACGAGAATGTTGATGGCACCCATCTTGTCGAGTGCCGTGTCGACGACCTTCTTGCAGTCCTCCTTCTTCTTCAGGTCGACTTGGATCAGGTGGCACTTGCGACCGTACGACTCGACCTTCTTCTTGGTCTCTTGTGCGTCCTCTTCTTCAACCTCGAGGTAGGCGATCAAGCTGTCGGCTCCCTCCATAGCGTACATGATGGCAATGGCGCGGCCAATGCCGGAATCGCCTCCGGTGATGATGGCCTTCTTGCCTTCGAGCTTGCCGGCAGCCTTGTAGAGCTGGAAGCCACCATCCTCAGTGGGAATGTGCTCGTTCTGAGGTGTTGGACCCTTCATGTCCTTCTGCACACCCGGAGGCTTCTGGTCCGCCACGGGAATCTGGAAATCTGTTCGAGGTCAGTTACTGTGCAGCACAGCACACCACAAGCCGGATGCATACCCTTCTTGAATTGACCTTCAGACATGATGTGTGATTGAAGATGGTGGTTTTTTCTTGTATAGAAAGGTTGATGTTTTGCAAGAAGAATGAGGCTCTGGCAAAGAAGAAATAGCTACGAGTGAGGGAAAGGCGAGTGTGATGTAATCGTTACATGACGTGGATAAGAGATGCAGTGACGATCGAACGACACATTTCACTGCATCTCTCGACTCATCATGATCCCACCACTGCTTGAACGAGCCTTGGCTATTTTTCAGCAAGACTGCATTTCTCAACGCATGTCAGGTCGAGAAAACACTTGTTATTCAGTAAGAGGGCCCTGTTAGAAAGTGAGGATCGCGTTTAATTACCATCTTGAAGGAAGCTTCATGACAGGCTGCTAAACTTACCCTTCTTACTTACCCATCAGAACCATCGCCATACTTGATGTTCTCAACCCCATGAGATTCCTTGAACATCTAAACAGGACATTATTCGCCTTATCAATCAGCAACAACTGTCGAGAACGAGGCAGAAGAAAGCAGTTTCCACATATGGCGGGCGGGCAATTTGAGCAGAGCTTGAGCTTGGGCCTCTTTGCAAGCCACCTCGATGCCTTCTCGATTCTTTCCTCGTTGAGCCTTGTCAGATACCAACATGTGCCAAAATAGAGAAGTTGGTGCTTACACGAATATTTGGTATAGCACGGAATCTGGGTATAATAGAACAACGCTATGTAGATGTGGTTAGAATGACTTTCTATGCTCGGGACGACTTCTTCTCACGACCTATTATTGCGCTAACTGCACCAAGTCCTAGCCGCTGTCACTCACACCCTGGCCCCAAGAACGTGGGTATCTTCGTCGACCAGACTGTCCAATCTGAGCCGGCATGTGCTCAAACCCTCCTTCAATGACGCTTCTTAGAGCTGTGTATACTGTGAGTGTATTGTTAGTCGTGGGATTCAAGACATAGGTGGGCCATTCGCAAGCACAATCCAATCCTGACAACCAAATCTACAAACAAGCGTTGGAAGCGCATTTGCAAACAGTCAAGCATAAGCGCCACCTCTTGACACAAAAACGATAGGGCGACAGTGAACGTCGACAAAGCAAGGGTACAAGGAGCAAACCACAGCACTTTGACCAAATACATCTACTGCCAACTTGTCCACCTTCAAATCCAGAGGATCTCACTACGCTACATACTTCTCGCGCCATCATCATCATCATCATCATCATCATCCTACCACGACATGACCAAGCTCATCACTATACTGGGCACGAACCAATTCCAGCTCGTCTTTGATGTGCTCACTTCACACCTTACCATCAGAGATGTGATTGCACTGACCCGCACTTGCCGCGACCTCAAAGCGCTCTATCAGAAACTGGTGCGCGGCAATGCCTGGGACATCAATGTCCGTCTGCGCAAATTCGTCAATGATGCTCAGGGGTTCAGGAAGAGATTGGCAGAGGTCGACGGCATCATTTCTGGAGGATTTGCTCTGCAGTTTATGGATCGCGTGAGCTGGGAGGGCTCCGATTTGGATGTCTGCGTGCAGGTTGGTGGCAAAGCGGACGCGTTCTGTCGCTACATGGAAGAGGTCGAGGGGTATTATCTTGCTTCTCGCAAGGTTGGAAAGTACAATTGGACGCATGTCGATATGGTGAGATTTGACGTTGCAACTTGGTATGGGCTTTCTCGTTTTTGCTGACGGATTGTGTTCTAGGTTCATCAGTATGACAAGGAGGTCGATGGCGAGCTTGTCAGGTTGGAGATTATTCTGACTCATGATCATCCCGTCCATTCCACGCTTTCGACTTACACGACTGCGTTGGTCAATGTTGTTACTGGCAACCACGCTTATTCGCTTTTTCCCAATGCGACTTTTGTGAAACGCCAGACATACCCTACACGTATTCCGGACTACTTCAACGGCGTCGTCCTCGCAGCCAAATACCAAGACAGAGGTTGGGAGTTCGTCCAGCGCCTTCCAAAGAAGAAGAGCGTGACAGCAGAGTTGGATATGGGATGCCGTCGCATTGGTGATAGGCACACTTGGAAGATGCCGCTGTCGCCAGTGTTGGACGAGGGAGTGGATAGAGCTGAAGGAGCGGTGGAAGGGCTGGAGTTTGAGTTGAAGAAGTGTGAAGAGCTGGGAGAGGGATTGGTTTGGCTAGGGGTGGCAGCTACACAGCAGGCCGAGCAGGCAGAGTGAGATGGGAGAGTGGCACATGGATGTGTTCTCAAGGAGAAAGTGCATAAGCGGCACCAAGGAAGCCTCATAATTTCAAGCAGATGATGGAAACAGGGGGGATGGGGAGAGATGGAAAAAGCAAAACAGCTTCAAAGACGGCCATATTGAGATGGAGTCGGTGATGTGCAGGGAGACAGAGGAACAGAAATGCAGATGAACCTGTGCCTCGTATTTCCTGCTTGAACGAGTGAATGTCACTGTGTATGGATTGGTAGGGCAATTGACAGGACATGACAGGACAAGATTAAGGAGGACCAAGCGCCGTGTCGCGAGCCGTGATTTCTCGACGAGCCCAAGTCGGCGGGACTCGCACGGCTCGCGTGGATACACAAAGCAGGACTCTGGACTGAACAGAAAAGCAGCGAGACAAGGGCGATAAGAAAAGAAAAAAGATGCCAGCAGGACTGCGAGCAGCCATCAAAGGGCTGTTGAAGCGCTCTCACAGCACAGGCAGCTCCTCGGCAGAAGCGCAGCCGAGTCTATCGCGGCAGGCCTCAGGCTCAGGCTCGTCGCCAACCACCACCTCGCTCCACTCGTCGCCGCACATCGCCCTCAAGAGCCCGTCCAAGTTTAGCATCCAGGACAGCATCAGAGAAGAGGACGACGTTGATCAGCACTTCCACGACGCCGCTGCCCACCTCACCGCGCGCCCACCGACTCTCGCTCCGTCCAGAAATCCTCCGTCGACACCCGGCACCCGCGCTCCCAGCAGCGACCGGCACAGTGTCGCCTTTGACCACGACGACGACGACGACGATACAGAGGAACGACATGGGATATCGAGCCACTCGGACAAGCCAAGCCTGACCCTGCAGTGTGCCACTCCCGAAGCCACCAGGCCCATCGACGCCGAGTATGTTGCAGCTTTCAACCAAGCGCTCTCGATGCTGACGAGCTCCTCCTACCAGACTCGGCAGTCTCCGTCCCCAATCCGCTCACTCTCGTCCCCAGTCTCCAGCATCGCTACGAGCTCAACCGTCCCCGTCTCTCCCGTCCTTGCCGCTGCCGCCCAAACGTCCTTCCGAGAACACAGTCCGCAAACAGTCCCTCCTGAGCGGCGCCAACGCTCCCGTCATCCACGCTCTGCTCAGTCCTACCACTGTCTCTCAGTTTCCCTTGCCGCCCTCGACTCCACCCGCTACCATTGAAGCCTCAGACTACTTTGTCGACGCGCCCGTGTCAAAGGCTCCAAACATGGCCACCATGTTGACAAGAAAAGTATGGGTAAAGAGGCCCAATGCCTCTCCTACAATGGTCACGGTACGCGAGGACGATCTTGTCGACGATGTCCGCGACCTGGTCATGAGAAAATACGGCAATTCGTTGGGCAGGACTTATGATTCTCCAGACCTCGTCTTGCGCATCTACAGCAGAGCTGACGAGTCGGGCAAGCGCGTCTTGGATCGCATCCTTGGCCCTGACGAGGACATGTGTCGCACTCTGGACTCGTACTTTCCCGGCGGCCAAACTGCCGACGAAGCTCTTCTCATTGAAACTCCTGCACGCCGCACACCCCGCCCATCGCCCCGAATCTACCATGGCGCTTCGTACGCCGCCCTAGACGACTACCGCCCTGCAGAGACTGGCAACGACTACTTCCCTCCCATGCCAGCCGTCCAACTCCCTCCGAGCGTGCCTGGTCAACAGCCCGTCCAGCAGACATTGCACCCGGAACAGCCTCGCTCCATAGCCGTGCTCAACACCGGTCAGATCCCCGTTCTGCCATCGCCCGGTAGCGCCCGCCGTCATCGCGATCCTCGCGATCCCCGTCCCAAGTTCAACCGCCAACACACCAGCTCGCCTACCATCATGACACATAACCCCCCACCCACTTCAATGCCTCTGAACGCATCCAACCTCGCCGTATCTCAGCATCTGCCTCCAATTCGCCAGGGCCGCCCAAGAGTTGGTTCTACCGCCTCGGAACAACAAGGCCATGCCATCTCAGCTGCTCCCACTATCCCCACACCACCTGCTCCCGAAGCCGCAGCTGCAGTCCACCCTGGCAGTTCCCCACCTACACCGGCTTCTCAAAGTCAGAGCACTCTTAAGCCCGCTCGTCCTCGCCGTCAAAGGAAACTCACACCCACAGATGGTACTGCCACTGTCAAGTCTCCGAACGCCAATGCCAAATCCACTCTCCCTCCCTCCTTGCTCGATGGCGCAGTACCCCCAATCAATGTACTGATCGTCGAAGACAACTTGATCAACTTGAGACTTTTGGAGGCGTTTATGAAGCGCTTGAAAGTCCGTTGGAGTACCGCTTTGAACGGCCAGATCGCCGTCAACAAATGGCGAACTGGTGGCTTCCATTTGGTTCTGATGGACATCCAAATGCCCATCATGAGTGGTTTGGAAGCGACCAAAGAAATTCGTCGTCTCGAAAGAGTCAATGGAATCGGTGTCTTCAGTACTGCTACTCCGCCAAACCCATACTCTGCCAATGGCGTGAATGGAGAGGAGAATGACGATACAAAAAAGGAAAAGGACGATGATAGACTGGTTTTGGACGGAGGTCTCTTCAAAAGTCCAGTCATTATTGTTGCACTTACTGCAAGTAGTTTGCAGAGTGACAGACATGAAGCCTTGACCGCCGGTTGCAACGATTTCTTGACAAAGGTAAGCCTGATCTGCTGCGCTTCTCACAAACACAATGCTAACAACACCTTCTAGCCCGTTAACTTCGTATGGCTTGAGCGCAAGGTCAAGGAATGGGGTTGCATGCAAGCTCTCATCGACTTTGACGGATGGCGCAAGTGGAAAGACTTTGATGCCGATAAGGCGGCCAAAGAAAAGAAGGCCAAACGCCTCTCACGAGCTAGCGCTGAAGGTCCTCCACCTCGATCCCCTCGCCCACCGACGACAGCAGAGGTGCCAGCACAGAGCAATGGGGACGATCCATCGACCAACGAAGCGACGTAGACAATTCTCCCACAGCACCACTTTTTCCAATGCATCTACCACGAAGGGGTTTTCTTGGATGGAACACTCTCACGGCCTTTCTTTTGTTGTATCTTTCAGCGCGGCGCATTAGAATACGGGTGTAACGAAGGAACAAGGTCCGTGTATGACCACCTGTATTGCATATTCATCTTCAAGAGAACAAATCTGGCACATGACGTTGCCCATTTCTTTTCATCTCAATCAAAGAAGGAAGTTGTCTTTGATGTTTAGGAAAAATCTCACGTGGAAGGTTGATGTTCAAACCAAGATGATTGCTTTCCTCTCCGCAACATTCACGTCATCCCATACCACGGGTCGTGATCGGCGAACCTTGGGCAATGCTTGATTAAAGTGAGGTCCATATTCCAGGTCCTGTTTTTCAACAAGCTTCCTCTTCACTCACGACGATCGATATCATCGGGCTCCAGAGCAAGTGAATGACTGCTCTCTAGCCACTCGCGACTGGTCTTGCTTGACATCCATGAATTTTCACTCGGAGCTCTCGTTTATGATGTATTCATTCCGTCCCTTTGAGTGCTGTTCTCACAACAACACCTGTTCTCACTCGCCTCTGACTATCTCATCTCAACGTCCTCCGCCCAAGCAATTTTCTCTCTCTCTCTTCTCGACCACAACTATCGATCTTCCAACCCGTATCGACCCGAGGTTACTGCTCGTCAACTATCATCTTCGACATCCAGAAACATGGCTCCTCCCACTGGCACCGCGAAGAAGTCGCCCGACAAGACGAGGTTCGTGGTTCTACACAACGACATCAGCCACCATATGTTTATTTCTTCACAGGTTCTTATTCAATCCACAGATGGCCACGATCCTGGTTGGCGACAAAAGTGAAAAGTTTGTCGTTCACCAAGAACTTCTCTGTCAAAACTCAAAGTTCTTTATCAAAGCACTGACAGGCTCATTCGAAGAGGGCAAGACGGGTGTTGTCAAACTCGAAGATGTTTCGCCTGTCATCTTCAAAATCTTCGTCACATGGCTTTATTACGGGAAGCTCATGTACAATACACCCAACGACAATTCCAGTATCGAGGAAGATTTCGAAACTCTTAACAAGTTCGGTTCTAACACTAAAGTCAAGAAAGCGCCTGACGGAGGCAAAGACTCAACGTGGCCATTTCAGATTTCGATCGAGAGCTACGTTCTGGGAGATCGACTTGACGTACCCTCGTTCAGAGATGATTCAATCAGTGCTCTTCACAGGTCCATAGGAGCAGCAAGTTACACGTTGGGATGCGCAGACATTCTTCACATCTGCACGAACACAACCCCTCAGTCAAAGCTCTGGAGATACGCCGTTCACAATATGGCCTACAGATGGCGATTCACCTCCAATTCCGAACCGTTGCATGAGCTACCTAGCGAGTTCCTCGCCAGTGTCACGATCACCATAGGCAGAAGACTTCCTTATGTACTATGTGACGACTGTTCAAATGACGCTCTGAAGGACAACTGGATCGAAGATGCGGACGTTGACGATGTATGCAAGTACGCGGATCTCGCACCATACGAACGAGATTTATGCTTTTACCACGAGCACGCCAACGAGAAAGAACGCAAGGCATGTCGCAAGCTTCGCCGAAGGAAATGACCGAAAGACTTCATCAGTACACGGCTTCTCGATCGGAACAACCTTGTGACCATTCTGTCACTTTTTTTTTATCAGCAGAAGCACAGAAAAATTGGGCAAAACCTGGCACCGGCAAGACTTACAGCAGCTGACCAAATCTTGGGCCGAGATGAATTTCAACGAGATGAGCTGCCCTTGTTTGAGCTCTGGCTTTTACAGGACGACCGAGCATCGTCAAGCAGCTGTTGCCTTGCCAGTGCCTTTACTACTTTCAGTGAGGAACTTGAAGGCTGATCGAGCAGAAGAATTCAAGCAAGATGGGAGGAACGAGGAATACGCAAGTACATAGATGGAGAAGGATGAGAAGAACAAAACCTCTCGAATGAGATGACACAAGAAAACTTTGCAGGCCTTCTCACAAGGAGAACTTAGGTCCTGGTTACCGCAGGCAGATGCAAAATTGAAATGCTCGGCTTCACACTTTCTCTCACACTTTTTGGCAACATTGAAATGATCGGAGGATATTCCGAATACTGTAGAAACCCCCGCAAACCAGACTCCAATATAAAACTCAAGATCGCGACAGTTCGAGGTTTGGCTGGAGGCCAGAAAGAACGACCGTTTCGTGTAACCATAAAACGTTGTTCTCGGTATTGCAGGCACGAAGGATGGAGGGTGTGGCAGCAAAGAAAACCGTCAGCTGAAAAAGACGTTGTCGGCACTGCATGTGGAAGGGGCGACCACGAAGCCGCCACGTGCTTGCCGGCATGAGCTTGTTGCTGAAAGCATCAATCGATATCAGATTTGAAGCATGCGGAAAGTTGCAATCGTTGAACTGGCTCGTAGGTCTCTGGTGTCAAGAGAATTGTTAAACTGTGGGAAAATGTCTGGAGACGAGGCTGAGGGAGATTGTGAGGAGGTGTCATGTCTTGGACCGGTAGGCGTCGCCGAGAGTCAGTATTTTGACGTTGGACTTGATTTTGACTAGCCATGTGCGTACAGGGCAATCCGAGGCAGAATGGGGCATGACGATCAATAAGCCTCCAGTACAAGAGAATTGTCTAGGTGTTTCAGAAAGTCATACGGGCACGCTGACAGGCGGCCAATTGGCCATGTCTTTGATGAACAGGCCGGGGCAAGATGAGCGGGCGGCAGGGCTGCCATGTCTTTGTCGCACGAGTCGCACCAGGGGCGCAACAAGTGGACCGTCTTGCGCGGCGATGGACCAAGCATGTCTTGATACTTGAATGATCTCCCTCTTCTGTTCCTTCCTTCTTGTCACTTGTTTCCCCAACCTCACGCACAACTCGATCGGGTCCCCTCTATACTCGCCTGCTCATAATCGGCATTTGGACGCCTCTATCGCGCCACGGTTGCTTGGCAGATGCCCGTTCCGCGACGACCTTTGAGTTGGTAGCGCTGCGTTTATTCTTCGTATTCCCCCAACGCCAGCCTGCGTTTGCTCACACCACAGCAGCCATGCTTGCACGCTTGCCTCCACTCTATGTGCTCATTGGGCTGAGCATCCTCACCCTTATCCTCTACTTCAGATCCAGCGTCGGCTCGAATCTCCCTACCTTCTCCATCAACCGTCAGACTCCAGCCAATGCGACACTGGGCTTTGGCGGGCTGTTTGTTGTTTCTGGCCCTGGGAGCCCTCGCCGCAACAACTTGATCCAATCCGCAAACGTCACCGAACTACACTTTACCATTCCCACTCTGCCCACATGGACCGAAGAGCAGATTCTGGCCTTTAGAGGCAAGGACGACAAGTCCTCCATCACAAACGGCTCCGTCCGCGCATGGCTGAGCCACAACCTTGTACTCAACGAGTTCCTCAAGTCTGGTCTCGAGACTGCCTTGATTCTGGAAGATGACGTTGATTGGGACATTCGTCTGCGTACACAACAAGTCCCGCTTGCTGCCACTGCTGCTCGCGCTCTGCTGCCTCCGGCCGCTGAAGAATACTATTGGGGACACCCGGATGATTGGGAGCTGTTCTATGTAGGCCACTGTGGAGACTACTTTACCACTCTGGACGAACCCGTTGGTGTCGGCGTCGTTCACCCGAACAATCTGACCGACCTGCCCAACGTCGTCTACCCGGATCAAACTCTCCCTCGCCGAACCGATCTGCATCCGTTTACCGCTTCTCTCCTTACCGCTTTCGATGTTCCCGAAAAGGCTCGTATCGTCCACAAATCCGTCTCGCCGCTCTGCACATTTGGCTACGCTGTCACTCGTGCCTCGGCCAGACGTCTTGTCGAAGAATATGCTCCCGTAACCGGCGATCGTGGAACCATCGACCACGCCTACGACGTTGCCATTCTGACCGCCTGTCGCGACAAGGGCCTGCGCTGTTTCACCGTCAACCCAGAACTCATGCACCACATGGAGGGCGAGAGTCTGATTAGTAACCTTGACCACAAGAAATGGCGTCCACCAGTCGACAAAGCCGGCCTCAAGCAAACCTTCTGGAGAGGCGAGACCAGCAATATCGGCTGTGGCTTCTGGAGCAGAGACTTTAGCTGGGATGGCGACAAAGATAAACTCTACAGTCTGAGAGACGAAGTCGGCCGCAAAGGTCAATGTTTGAAAAAAGGTCGCCTACCAAATGGTGATCGGGTTGATGAGAGTAAGCTGCAGGACAGCCGATGATCTTTTCAGCCTTGCATTCTATCTTTTTTTCCCGGATGCTCAGCGTTTAGCGACAAGCGAGCATGCAATCAAGACGCATATTGAATTGAATGGCATCTGACACATTCGGCGCAGACGAGGCGTTTTCATGGCTGGGGTTTTGTGTTGCATTGCTACAATGAAACTGGTGCTTTTACTTTCTTCCTTTTCTCTTCTTCCCTTGTCACGGTTTTGGCTTCTTTTTTTTCCACTTATATCCAATCACTGTACTTAACAATTTCTCCCTTTTCTTTTTCTTGCCTCTTTCGATACATAGACTGGCGGGAAACAAAGTGCCTTGTTGCTTTATGGACATTTCTCGTCCGTTGCATTCATCTTTTCTGTCCATTGGACCACATTGTGGTGCTGCGTGAAGAATAGATCAAAAAAGAAAACAGCTTGTCATGATAATGTAATATGAAGCTTTTTCTCACCTACTGTTCTTCTCGCTCACTCTTACTTTCTTTTACTTGTCCAAACATTAAGAGGCTAGATCCTCAACAAAGTTTCAACGGAACCACAACCATTCCCTCGAGCATTGCTGCAACAGTCTCAATCAGAAAAAAGAAATGAAACAAGGTATTGTCTACATGATGCATGAAAAGAGCAAAAAGTATGGCGACGCCCGCAGGATTCGAACCTGCGCCCCCGAAAGGATTTGATATCAGAATTGGATTCGAGTCAAACGCCTTAACCACTCGGCCAGAGCGCCAGAATTGTCCGACAAGAACTGGAAGTCCTCGCCCGACTGTTGATGAAATGAATGCGGTTGTGGAAATATATATACTCTAAGCAGTGCTTCGCGCAATCGATATCCAAATACATGATATGATCACTGGCAATGTGTATACGTGGTCGACGGGGAAGTGACGTTGTTACATAAGCTTTCTGCATGCCTTGGATGCTCCAACGTCCATCTGACTATCCAAAGAGCAAAGGCCTAGCACGTCTGCGATACCCTTCTTCCTCGACACCCTCGATAAATCTCTTGGGCATATCACTATCCGTCAACAACGCACTAGCATCCAAATACTTGCTCAAAAACATGGCCCAATACTCCTTATCCCTGCTATGCGTAGAGCCGGGACGAGGATAATAAGGATCATTCCACCAAAACCCATCGACCAACAGCTTAAGCCCGGCTCGATCGCGAGCAAAAACCTCGCACTGGTTGAAATCCAACAACCACACAGACACCGAGTGATGGGGGGTTGAGGCATCCAACGACATAGCGCCGCCGCCTTTTCGCGCGCTTCCGAGCACGAACTCGACATCGTTGGCGTCGACGCCTGCGGCCCAATGCATGAGAGCCAGAGACTCGGCCACGGCCGTGATGTACAACCTAACCGGCAAACCCAGTCTCTCCATCTCATCAACATGCAGAGGAAAGTTGCGGAGACTGACATTCTCCGGTCTCGCTGCATGTCTGACTGCAATCCGACGGCCTAGGTAGAGGCGCACGAGGCAGTTGTTGTTTTCCGGCTTGTCCCAGCACGCAGTCCTTTGGGTTTCCGTCGCGTTGGGATAGATTGCCGACAGCAAAGCTTTGGATATCGCTTCTTGGAGGGGCAAGATGCGTTCAGAGGCTAGGCAGTAGTTGTACACGCTGTCACGATCAATGGCGTTGTCGTCTTGTCGGCGAATCCAATATCGCAACTCATCGTTGTCGTCCGTCGGCGGTGAAGAGAATTGTACGTATCTGGGTACACTGACCAGACGGTTCAGTCCTTCGGGTGCGGCGCCGAAAGCTTTGTCGACGGCCTGGTGCATCCTGGCGTCGCGGCGCAGCTCTTTGATCTTGTCTGCAGAGTTTGGCGTCTTGAAGACTCTGGTCTTGTCCGTGTGGATGGTGCCACATTGGCCTTTGCCGATTTGCACTCTGGTGTGTGGTTTGCCGTCTTCCTTTGCGGCGAGTGTTGCTTTTGTCGAGAGCATGCGGCAGAGAAGGGTTTCTGGGTGTGCTGTTTGACATTCTTCCTCGGTGAAATGGTACATCTTGTCCTTGTTGTCCATGTTGCTTTGCTAGAATGCTATGTCGGAATTTGTGGTTGGCCAGAAAATGTCAAAGATGACAACATATGTCCAAAGGCAATCAGAAAAGAAAAGTATGTTGGGGTATATATGACTCCATCCTAGATCGAGGGCAGCTCTTATCATGGGTGGCTATGTCAGTGCAAGTTTGAGGTCATTTGAGAGAACATGTTGCAAAATGCAACCGCTTGATTTTATTGTCAAAAGACTTTTGGAACTTCATCCCGGGGTATCCTATACAATCAACAAATGAATGATATACATCACCAAAGCTCCCAAACAAAGTCTGGTACAACCAGTCTCATAATCTCCCAGTGCCTTTTGGCAGACGCGACCTGCTTCTTCTCAAATTCTGAGAGGTTGTCGATGGTCAGGGTCTGCACCGTCTCCTCTTGCATCTCTTCTTGGGTGGGGAGTTTCAGTTCAAGCTTTTCCTTGGGGGCAAGATAGTTTCTGCGCGATACAGTGCCCAAAAAGTCTGCCTCGACAGGTGCGCGGAACGTCAATTGACCATCGGCGGCGTTCTTGCAGAAGATGACCATGTTGAGGAAGTCAGTCTCTCCTGTCTCAGATGATGGTTCTGAATCACGAAAGATACGACATTGACCATCAAAGGCCAGGTTGATGGTATTGATGATCTGCTTCGTGGATGAGTCGCCAAGGTCACCAGCATAATTGACAGCAATGACACCATCTGGCGTCAAGAGAGAGCGTAGATTACCAAGAAAAGTATCGGTGAACAAGGGAAGGGGTTCTGCGCCGCCAGTAAAAACGTCGTGAATGATGTAGTCGTACTGCTTGACAGCGTTATCAGACGAGTTCTGTACCCAGCTCACAGCATCCTCTAAAACGGCAATATGGTTGGTAGGTAGGTCGAAGTATTTTGTGGCGTACTCGTGGACCTTGGGATCGAGTTCCACGACTGTCGTGTCGATGCCGTGAGCAATGAGAGCCTTGGGCGCAGTTCCAATACCCAGACCTCTGCAGAAATGTTAGTTGACATCGCTTCTGATGTGCGCACCTTACTTACACTACCAGTGCACTCTTCTCAGCGTCGGGTTTACTGCTGTAAGGAGTTTCCACAAGACGGACGGCTTCAAGAATCTCAAACACAGAATAGATGGGCTCGGAAGTGGTAATTCCTTGTCTTCTTCTTTCATCAGTGATTAACCATTCACCACCTAGTAGAGAATGATCACATCTGAGGACACGATATCCAGCATCCAGGTTTTCAAGTACCGAGATGTAGCCAGTGTTAGACTCGGCGCGCTCTAACAAATTCCATTGATTTGCTTGCAAAGTCGAGTTGGCCAATGCATCCGTGTGTGGTGACATGAAATGAGGATTGAACCATGTGGTGTGAATCATGGCAGGTATGGCAAGAAGACTCAGCTTTGACGGTGACAGAATGGTAAAGATGGCGGCAACTACGCACTGGAGGCTCACTCTGGTAATCAAGACAGAGTAAGCAAAGAATTGAGAGATCAAGAAGGCAGCTTTGGATTTGACCAGAACGTAAAATCCATAGGTAGAAAGGCCGAGTATTGTAGATCCCATAGAAGCATGGAGTTGTTGATCGATCTTAGCATCTAGAAGCAGACGAGCGGCGGAATAAGTGCTTAGCAGTAACAGAGGATAGTAAGTCAACCCTTCGGTGAGGATGGGCCCCAAATCAACACCAAGCGCGGTGCTGTACTTGAAGAGAACTGACTGTATGAGAGGAATGCTGGATGCCAGAATAGGGATATAGTATTCGACTCCGGCGGGCATAAATCGAGTAAAGATGTTACTGCGGGTAAGAGCCAAAAGAACGATGACAGAGGTAACTTCATGGTGGTACACAGATGAAGGTATAGAGCCATATACCGGAGCCAGAGTAAGTTGCGACAAAGGTGAGTAGATTGCGGCGAGTTCCAACATGCACATGGCCCGTAAGACATAAGTGAAGGTATCGGATTCAGGGACCCCAGCCACTGGCACAGGCGGTGCAACTTTCTTGGGCGCCATGGCAAGACGAAGTATGCACAGATGGACAAAATAAAAAGGAAAAGATGGAGACCAGCTCCAGACAGATGTCTAGATAATTCCTAACTTGTTTCAGGAGTCGTTATGCGCATAAGATAGATGAAGCTCGAGTCATGAAATCCGGCGCAGAACATGCACGGCCAATTTGAGTTTGCCCTGACAACGTCGTTTGTTGTGCTTTGAAAACAAATTCACCGACCATTTTTGAACCATCATTCGTTCTTGACTAGACAACAAACCACCAAGATGCCTCGTAAAGCAGTTTACGGGAAACCGTCGCATCTATACTCGAGTTTGGCCAGCTTTCGAAGTCCTGTCAAACAACGTAAATCGGAGCCGACAGCCTTTGAGGTCATAGAAGTTGCCGAAGAGCTCTCGAGACTGACCGTCCAAACAAAATTCTCGACCAATGAGGATGAAAAATCACCTGCACGAGAGGCTTTATGCGAGCGAATTGCAAACACCGAAAGACCTGTGAAGCTGGCACGACAAAGAACAACCAGCAGCGAATCTGTAACTAGCACTGGATCCACCTCTCCAAGGGAGCGAAAAACAAAAAATGGAAAGTCCAAAAAATCCCAGTCGGACAAGCGACCAAAGAAACCCATCTGCGACGAGACACCGCTTGAACTGCCAACCATGTCAACCAAACACGCCGCAGAGGAACTCCCATCAGCCGGAATCTTATCGCCGACGGAAGCCACAGAACCAACGTCTGGAGAGTCATTAGAAACAGACTTGGGCGCTCTGAATATTACACAACCTCGCATCTCCAACGTCTTCACCAAACATGCCGCATCTTTATTGTCGCTCTCTTCTCAAGATTTGACATCCTTTTCCGCCTGGTCTGATCAACTGTCTTCGCACTTTGCCATTACCAAAATTGCCGAAGCATCTTTCGGTGAGGTGTACCGTCTATCCCTTCTCAAAGCCCACGCCGCTTTGGGCAGGACAGACGAGTCAGTCCTTAAAATAATTGCACTCAAACCACCAGCATCGACAAAGAGGAAGATGACCAAAGCTGCCAAGAAGCGAACAGAGATGATGAGTGATCCTGAAGATGTCGCAGCTGAAGTACGTCTGATGCAGCGCATGACTTGCACCCCTGGTTTCACCAACTTCCGCGAGATTTGTGTGTTACAAGGCCGTCCAGGAGACGCTTTCGCCAACGCTTGGTCATCTTGGAACAATTCACAGGAAACCAAGGGCAAGGAGACTAGCGTGTTCCCTGACCCCAGCAAAAAAGCAAGCTACTCAGAAGACCAGCTATGGGCTGTCATTGAGATGCAAGATGCTGGCACCGATCTCGAGAATACCAAAGTCTCCAACGTTTGGCTTGCTTGGGATATCTTTTGGGGGGTTGTGTTGGCGTTGGGTAAAGGCGAAGAGGCAGCCAAATTTGAGCACAGAGATTTACACATGGGTAACATTTGTGTATCCGGTCTCAAGGACGCTGCAAATTGTCTTGGGGCAAACTATGTTCCAGCAAATTCGAGCAACAAACTCGGTTTCACTGGAATCGAAACAACACTCATCGACTACACCATCTCTCGAGCAGAAATGGACACATCCCAGAGCCAAGAAGAGGAGGACGTGGCATACCTCGACCTTGAAAGAGATTTGTCATTGTTTGAGGGTGATGCCGAAGAAGAGTATCAATACGAGATTTACAGGTACATGCGGTCTGCCATGTATCTGGGCGAACCACTCGGTGATCTCTGGGAGAGGTGGGATGAAGCCGAGGAGTCTGGAAGAACTTGGAAAGGATATCACCCACAGACAAATCTTGTCTGGTTACATTTCATCCTGCACAAGCTCGCCGAACAGATCGAGTGGCCCAGCTCGGGTAATCACATCCACGACGACCAAACAGCAAAGAAGGCAGCAGAGCTCGAAAATGCGCTACTCAAGGTTAATTCACTCTTGGACCCCGAGGAGATGCCACAGTCGGGCCTGAGATGTGCCAGCGATCTAGTTGTGCTGGCTCTTGACGAAGGGTGGCTGGACAAGGAAGACGTTCAGGGCAGGGAAAGTGCGCCGGTGACAAAAACGACGAAACGCAAAGCAAAGACCACCCGGTCGAGGAGAGGGCAGTGATGACGATTATCTTGGCTTTTCCGATTCTTATGATAGCGGTGATTGCGCAGCGTGGAGTTTGGGTTCCGTTGTAGTGATGTAGTAGTCACTTGTCTCTCCATCTGCAATGTCGACTGAACCAACGTGATCGTGCTCAGAATGTCTTTTATCAAAGCCGACGCTCGTTGTGGCCGAAAGCCGGGTGAAGAGCGAACTGACGCGACCAACCAATGATGCGACAATCGAGTTTGTGCGGAGATGCCAAGCAAGCCACCGACAAAGTCAGGCTGGCTCCTTCGCCGACAAAAGATACGCCCGCCAACATCCATGCGAAAAATGATTTCTAGCTCGTCTACTTAATCGCGTCATAAGCGCCTGCTGGCAGCTCGACATTCCCTGTCTTCGCGCGCGCGTCTTTTCGCCGTCGAAGACTGCGGCAAACATTTCCAGCAAGTTTGCGACATTCGCGGCACGCTTATCCGAGTGATTGATGCTGGTGACTGGTCAGCTCTCCACACACACACACACACACACGTTATGATGGTTGGGGTGCAAGACATTTCTTCTGCGGCCGGTGTGGGGGCAGCAGATTTTGCGACACCTGCTTCAGACTCTCAGCAGCGCTTTTCGCTTCCACTCAAGAGTCTCTCGGAAAGCGACATGGAGGTTTCTGATGCAGCTCCAGGAGCCGGCACTCCCGCCGATCAACAGGTCAAGTCACCTCCCCTCACGGCTGGAGCATCTAAATTCGGAGACGCCGGTGACGACAGCGCTTCATCCTCGGCGGAGTTCAAATCAAAGTCCAGCAGTGATGCTATCTTTTCCATCCTCAGCGCGAGCGGAAGTGAAACTGGCGCATCCACTCCTAATGGCATTTCTACCCAATCCTCCAAACAAGGATATTTGCGCGCCGACGAAGAAGATCCTGGTGACAGGCGTATTAAGTATAGGTCTGCCACTGATCTCGAAGCCGCCGGACGTGCTTCTAACAAGCTCGAATTTCAATACCGTCCACACCCCAGACACAATCGCAATGAGTCCTTCAGTTCACGCCGCTCAGGCAGCACCGAGATCCCGCGCGCTCAGATCAAGAGAGCCCAAACCTATCAGGATGATGCCCCTGGTCTGCTGCCGTCATTCGCGCAGGCGGCCGATCAAGGCATGGGAACGAGATCGCGCAGACTTTCGACAAACATCCCCAACGAATTTCCTATCGAATGTTGCCCTCTGGAAAAGGAATTCAAAACTTCTTCCCGTATGCCACTCAGACGACCAAAGCAGATCGGTGAAGGCGGTTATGCCTGTGTTAAACTCATGCGTCGACGAGGAGAGGCGCCAGATCACCTCTATGCAGTCAAGCAATTCCGCGGCCGCGACTCTTGGGAGACGGAGGACGACTATGTTAAAAAGGTCAAGTCTGAATATTGCATCGCCAAGTCATGTCATCATCCCAACATCATCGAACCCGTCCGTCTCTGCTTCTCGCACGGTATCTGGAGCGAGGTGATGGAATACTGCCACAACGGAGAGCTCTTCGGTTTACTTGAGAAGAAATACTTGACTCTGGAAGACAAGTATTGCTTCTTCAAGCAGTTACTGCGCGGCGTCGACTACCTTCACAACCACGGAATAGCCCACCGCGATTTGAAACCTGAGAACATCATGCTCACAAGAGATGGATGCGTCAAGATTATCGACTTTGGATTGAGTGAGATCTTCAGCGGTCCTCATCCGAGTTTCCGCATAGGCATGGACGTCGAGGCTTTCAAGGTCGATCGTGTTAGGTACTCGCAGCCAGCCATCTTCGGATCTCAGCCGTACATCTCACCTGAAGTCATGGATGCCAAGAACGCATATGACCCAAGAGGACTGGATGTGTGGTCGTGCGGAATCAACTTCTTGAGCATGATCTTTGGTGTGCACCCCTGGGTCAAGGCCACGCCCGACAACACAAACTACAAGAAGTATCTCAACGGATGGAACAAATGGCTGAAGGATCATCCTGAAGGAACTATCGAGCCTGGGTCTGATGACTATCCTGACTGCGGCAAGCTCTTCAACCTTCTCAACAGCGGATCCTTGGAGCGATTAGTACTGAGAATGCTCAATCCAAATCCCGAGAAGCGCATCAGCATCGCCGAAGCATTAGCCTCGGACGTGGTTCGCAGAATGGACTGTTGCCAAAGAGTGTCATACGAAGAAAATGCGCCAACCAACATCAAACACAACCACACACCACCAGCCCCCGTTCAAAAAGACACGAACCCCGTCAAGAAGTGGTTGCATGAGCGAAAAGAGTCGAGCCGTAACGTGCCGAAGAAATAGAGCAGAGGATCGAATTGGAGGAGCAGAGCAGAGAATCGAACTGGGGAAGTTATTAGAGCTGGTAGCCATTGGCCCACTGGCTGATTTGGTATTGCACGGAATGTACATAGGCGACGAATGCGGAGTCTAAATGGGCAGGTTAGTTGGTAGAAATCTTACAAAGCGCGACTCGGGTCAAGGAGTTTAGTTCTCAGTCACTTAAACACTGTCTTTTGACCATCGAACTGCGATCTTGCACCAGATGCATCATCGAATTGTCAGTCGTGCGTGAGGTGAGGATCACATAGCACAAGCCATAGCCCTCTCTTCGAAAGGAGCCAACAAGTCATTCAGAGAGATTTTGATAAAACTAGTGCATCGATTCTGTGTTTCCCAGGGCATACAGGTCATCAAAACAGTAGATCGAACGACGACTGCTGGTTGAAGAGGGAAAAATGTCTGTCGAACGTACCACCCTGGCACGGTAGCCTTGGTCCACTCGGGTAGATTGTGACGCAATAGCCATGTACAGTACATTGATGATCGATCTCCAAAACCCCCTCAACCTACACAATTCACACTGGACTTGTTCATATCAAGCGAGACAACACACACCATCCATCATGGCATTGCGAACGCTCGGCCCAAAAGCAGCAGCAGCGCTCGATCAAGAGCTCATGAGCACCGGCGCCTTCTCTCTGGACCAGCTCATGGAGCTCGCCGGTCTTTCCGTTTCTCAAGCTCTCTACAAACTGCAGCCACCACAAAAAGGCAACCGCATCCTCATCGCCGTAGGACCGGGCAACAACGGCGGCGATGGCTTGGTAGCCGCAAGACACCTCTGGCACTACGGTTACAAACCCACCATCTACTACCCCAAGCAACCCAAGACCGAAATCTACCAGGTATTAAACCAATTCCACCTCCTCACCTCTCCCCCCCCAAAAAATAATAAAACAAAATAAAATAAAAACGTGCTGACGACAAACCAACCACAGCGTCTCTCCCAACAACTCCGCGACCTCCACATCCCCTTCACCGAAGACTTCACCTCCCTCCTCCCCACAACCGACTACATAATCGACAGCATCTTCGGCTTCAGCTTCTCCGGCCAAGTCCGCGATCCCTTCCCGTCCGTCATTTCCGCCCTGCGCGATTCCAAAGTTCCCGTCCTCGCTGTCGACGCCCCCAGTAGCTGGAACATTGAAACCGGGCCTCCGAGCGAGGGCCCAGGTAAAGGGTATAATCCTGATGCGCTGATCAGTCTGACCGCGCCAAAGCCATTGGTCAAGTGGTTCGAGGGGAGGCATTTTGTCGGAGGCAGGTTTTTGACCGAGGCCATGGCCGACAAGTATCAGTTGGATCTTCCGCCGTACGAGGGCTTGGATCAGGTTGTCGAGGTGCCTGCCAAATGAATTTTGCTCGATTGTTAATCAAAGGAAATGGAAATCATGCATACCGAAAAAACCAACAGTCGCCTATTTGAGAAGACGATTGAGTTACTAGTTGGTATCGTATCTCATGCCATCTCGGGTGTCGGTGAAATGCCAGTCACGAACATGAAACCTCAATTACTACTGGTTTGACAAGAGTGGCGTTGTGAATGCAGCTATTCCTGCTCTTTCGGCAACGTTTTCTCCCGATCAATCATCACGATCAACTCAAAAGAAGCTGGAGAAATAAAGTAGTAGTAGACGATGTATCTTGATTAAATTCTGTACCAGCTACTTCAAAACAATCACAACCATCAGAAGAGAGAGTGTAATCATCAAAAACAGGGAGGGGGGAACAAAAAAAAATAAAAACAGACAACCTAAACTCGGTTCCCTCGCTTACAATCTTTTTTCTTGAGAAAATCCATATTACATCCCTGTTCTTCTTCAGAACAAACGCCCGCTGGTAAAAATCGCAACAACTGTAAAAAGCAGAAAGGACCGTGTCCCCCAAATATCTTGCCTTCGTACATGTTCGTGAAGATGGGACCTCCCCAGATACTCCCTCCTCCTTCCTTCTCAGAGCAAGACGGCCAAAGCCCCGGCCATGACGGCCGCAAAGATGGCAGCAAAACTCATGACACCATCTCTAGCTGCCGAATTCTGTAAACTCGCACTACCGGCTTTGGTAGGCACAGCAGTCAAGCTGGCGCGCGAAGTAGACGAAGCAGCAGCACCGCCTGAGATGTTTTCTGTAGCCGTGACAGTGCTCGCGCCGATCCCGCTTCCTCTTATGGTTTCGTAGATAGTGGAGATGACTTTTCCGCCTGAACCGAGCACTTCGATTTCGACGGTTGAGGTGTCGGGGGAGAGGGACACGACGTAAGTCGTTCCGGACACGGTGACTGTGATGTCTGGACCTGAGGGGCGTAGGGTTTGGCCGGCGATGATGTAATTTGGAGCGGCGGTGTTGCCGGTCAAGGAGTTGAATGCTTGGTCGCCGATCGTGATGACACCTGGCGACATGGATTGTGTAGTTGGTAGGGTGGATGTTTGGCCATCGATAACCAGAACGGACGCGCCCAGAGAGAGTGTGGTTCCATCGCCGAGCGTTACGACACCGCCAGATGCCAATGTTTGCCCATCAATAACATATAAACCGGACGATGCTGTGTAGGTTTTGCCACCTACGGTCAGAACTGAGGTGGGCGTCGCTCTTGCTGTACGAGGGATGCTTGATGTGACGCCGTTGATCACAACGAACGAGCCAGAAGAGCCAAGAGAGACCGTGGTTCCTCCTGACAGAGTAACAACTCCTCCGGGCAACAGCGTTTTGCCATCAATCACATATGATGATCCTGTCTGAGCTGCATACGAACGGCCGCCGAATGCCAATGCTGCTGGTGTTGTGACTTGAGCCAATGTTTCCGTGACTCCGTTGACGACTGCGAAAGTTTGGTCCGATCCAAGAGCTACTGTTGTACCCTCGATCGTGTATACAGATCCAGGTCTCAAGGTCTGACCTTCAACCACAAATGATCCGGATTGAGCAGTGTAGCTCTTCCCGGCAATATTGAGTACAGCTGCTGCTGTTGCTCCTGAAAGTGTTTCGGTGATGCCATTCACGACCGCCGCAGTACCTCCATTCTGGAGCGAGATGGTCGTGCCGTCGACGGTCAAAACCCGACCAGGAAGTAATGTTTGTCCTCCAATGACATACGAGACGCCTGAGTACGCTGTATAAGTTTGGCCGTCAATAGTCAAGATCGCTGGTGCTGCTGCAGCTGCGGTTGTCAATGATACCGAGGACAATGTCCGTGTAACGCCGTTCACCACTGCTGCTGTTCCGCCACTCGCAAGGGACACTGTTGTACCATCGAGAGTGATTGCCTGGCCTGGAACAAGAGTTTGACCCCCAATTACAAACTGGGGATTGCTCTTAGCGGTGTATGTCTGGCCGCCAACTGTGATCACAGGTGCTGGGATTTGACTTGGTTGTCCGATCCTTTGAGTCACACCGTTAACGATCACAGCCGTACCTTGAATAGCATATGAGACCCTAGTTCCCGAGACCGTTATGACACCTCCACGTGTGAGTGTTTGTCCATCGATATCGAAAGCTGCACCAGCCTGAGCAGTGTAAGATTGGCTGCCAAAGGCTAGTACGGGTAGTCCAGCCTTTTGGGTGCGCGGAAGTCGCTGAGTAAAGCCTCCAACAACAACAGCCGTGCCCTCTTTGACGTAGGAAATGGGGGTGCCAGAAACAGTGATGGCTCCGCCTGGAGTGAGTACTTGGCCACCAACTACGAAGGCCGCTCCACCGTTCATACCGTATGCAGTGCCGCCCAGATAGAAAACAGGACCAGGAGTGATCAGTGGCGGCGATAGAGTCTGTGTCACACCGTCCACCACCGCAAGTGATGCCAAGAAACCAGATGGACCCAGATGTACTGTTTTTCCATCAATGGTAGCCGAGCCGCCTGGTGCCAGCGTGAGGCCAGGCGCAATCAAGAAGCGTGTCGAGGCATCTGCGGTGAAAGTCCTTGAGCCAATGGTGAGCAGTGCACCGCGAGTAGGATTGGCTGACGCTGCGATCTGAGACGTTTCGGAGCCAACCACAATTGCTGTTGCGGATGGCAATAGAGACAGGCGAGTTCCATCAACAGTCACCGCTGAACCTCCAGCTGCCAGCGTTTGACCACCGATGACAAAGGCAGGTGTAGGGTCAACGATGACTTGTCTACCAGCGGTATTCAATGTGACCTGAGAATTCAGCTTGCCGAGAGAAACGGTCTCTGAACCAATGGCAAATACTCCACCGCTGGGCGCAGCAGATATGACGGTACCTGAAATGGTCACAACTTCTCCTGGATGAATTGACGTTCCTCCGATGTTGTACACAGGCACGGGGGCTTGTGTAATTACGGACCTACCGTATGTGATTGCAGTTGGAGCAATCGGACCTGCTCCTTGAATTGTTGAGCCCTGGAAGGCATGGGTTTCGGCACCAACAACGACACCCGTAGGACCGATCGAAATAGGAGTGTTATCCACAGTGATCGCTCCCCTCTGTGGCACTAATGTCTGCGTCCCGAAAATCACGGTAGAGCCAGGATTGATGGTCGCTTTTGTTGAGCCAACCAAAACAACGATAGGGACTGGTACGACTACTCTGCCGCCGGAGCCGCCGTTGTAGCCAGGCTGTGGTCCTCCCGTAGAACCGGATCCACCATTGTTGCCAGGAGAAGAATCTCCATTTCCTGAGCTTCCACCAGAACTACCGCCTGGCGAGTTACCATTCGATGACCCTTCAGAGGAGCCTCCAGAGCTTCCAGAGTTCGACCCACCCGAAGATTTACCACCAGCATTTCCTGTGTTTTGGTTGGAGTTGTCACCACCTGAGGGAGATCCACCTGAGCTGGATCCAGAATTTCCGGATGTCTGACCACCAGAGCTGGAACCAGAGTTGGAGCCGCGGTTGTCAGAAGATGGTTGTCCTGAATTCGAACCTCCGCTACCTGTATTTGAACCGCTTCCATTGGATCCACTGTTCGAGCCTCCTGAGCCAGATCCACCATTTCCATTGCCACCTTGAGAACCAGAACCACCATTTGCTGATTTTCCACCCTGGGAGTCCGAACCGTCTTTTCCTGGATTTGTGTTTCCATTCCCTTGTACGTCGCCATCTCCACCTATGGGCACTCTGGTATGTTCAGGGTACGGTCCAAGATCGAGAGACTTTTGCGTGACTTGTACACTCACACTCGTGATTGGGGGAGAAGAGACGATGTAAAAGTTTGTCGCAAGCTGTGTAGCAGTGATGGCTATGGATGAAGTGCCAGTAGGCTTCAAGAAGATTAATGGTGGTCTTGGTTTAGCCGAAGTAAGTGGAAGCAAGCCAGCAAGTGACGTTGGTTGAGGGACGATTTGATATGAGGATATCGCGGCTGCGGATGAATACGCCAACGGGTACGAGCTATATGCCTTAGCAGCTGACGAACTCTCATCCTCGGTAGCCGAAATGGCCAAAACTCCCTCTGCAGCATAGTCAACCTGGACGGGAACAATCAACGTCGGTTGCGCCGTGAAAACTCCCACCGCAAGCTTGAGATGTGCTGGAAGGAGACTGAGGAAATCTTCAGAGAGTGAGCCGGTGACTAGCAGCTGGCCATCTGGGTCTTCGCCATCATATGCCATCGCGAAAGCATGTCCAAGTTCACGGACTTGTCTGGAGGTCACACATGCTGGTGTACCGTTCTTGTGGACTGTGGTGTGTTCAGTATCGAGGGCGTACTCGGAGAAATAAACAAAGTGTGTGTTTGTCAAAGCTGTTAGTGATGGCTTATTGGGACCAGCAGACAATACTGTGCTTGCAGGTGGCGGAGTGATGACTGCATCGGAGGGTATGTCGCCTATACCAGTAGTAGAATTGATTGCGCTTGTCGCTGTTTGGGTAACCACCACTGTGGATGCGTATACAGGAGTTGGACTTGTTTCAATCGTTGTATAATAAGAGACCGAGGTGCTGTCGGCGTGGCCTGTGACTGTCGTGCCAACATAGTAAGTGCTTGCATCTTGCAAGGCTTCAGTAACGTTGAACGTTGTCGTCGCAGGGAGCAATGTCCATCCTGTCGCAGAGTCGTTGCCGTCGAACTGAATGGAGAATGTAGCTGCGGCATAATCAATCGCAGTAGTGTACCAGTAGTCCAGTGTCGCATTAGGGATGTTGACAGTAATGCCTCCACAAGTCTCGTTGCTGTTTTCATGATCTTGAGGCGAAGGGCGAGGAAGCGGTGGGGGAGACGGGCTTCGTGCGGGCGATTTGCTGCCCGTTCCAGACAGTCGGCGAGTGGTAGTGGTATTGAACTTCCAACTGAACGAGTATTTTGGAGACCAAAATGTGCTGGAGCTGCTTCCAGCAAAGGGGTCTTGGCTGCCTTGGGCCTGTGTGGTGAGGGTATAAGATGTCGCGCTCGGGATCGAATCTGTATTAGGAGGAGCGCCAGTCCCGAAGCCATCGGTTGGGACAATGACCACTGTTTGAGTATAGTCTGTCAAGACTGTTGTTGATACTTCAGTATATGTGAGACCACCTGAGCCTGGTGAGCCACCACTTGGTGACTGTCCAAGATATCCTGACGGGTCTCCAGAGCCAGCAGAACCATCACTGCCAGTCGGCAAAGATCCTGCGAGTCCGGACCATATTAGAGAACCCAGCCCACCAAAGGTCGGCTTGTCATCCGCAAATTGTGGTTTGGGCTGCTCTGATGGAGCCGAGTCTGCTGTATGAAGAGATGGTGAGATGCCGACTTGCCAGGTACTGGGCAGTGACTGCGCATCAGTCTCTGATGGGGTCGACGACGCCTCTATATTGACCGGACTGGGCGTTGGAGAGGCTTGAGATCCATGTTCCGGAGGTATCTGGGCAGTAGGGATGGCTGACTCTGACGCAACAGTTCCTGATGAAGGTATCGGAATCTGGTATTGCGTACTTGATGATCGCGACGATGTCAGTACTGTTGAGGTGAGAGCAGACGGCGTGTTGGCATCTGCCGGTTGAGTGTTCTCTGGCAAGACACCGGTACTGTAGACCGGATGCGATGACGCTGATAGTGAGCTGCTTTGAGTTGTTGGCAATGGGAGTTTAGAAGAAATCTCTAAGGATCGATGGCCACTGTATGTTGTCGTTGAGGATGAGCTATCATGCACCAGTGATGTCTCTGTGCCATTTGATGTGAGTAATGATGTTGAAATCAAGTCTGATGAAGAGCTCAGACTCGAGGACAAACTCGAGTCATGAGTTGTATGTGTTGAAGTCGTGGAGAAACTTGTTGATGAAGTGGAGTTCCATCCTGCCTGAGTCAGTTTCACGAAGTTTCACAGCAATCCGCTATACAAACCGTTAGGTTGTTGGCGCTTCTCAAAATTTGCGCAGAAGCCTTCCCTAGCCAGCAAGGCGACGAAAACGACAGTACGAAACGACATTGTCGTTACGGCGAATTGGATTGTGGCTCTCAGTGGAAGCAGATGTTCATGACGAATTGAATCAATGTAACGAGAGACTGTTGAGCAATGCCAGAGAAACAGAAAAACAATGTCGACGAGCTCGCAAGCTCAATGTCACAGTAGTATGCTGCTACTTCAAGACTGGTGGAGCGAAAGACCGAAAGACATCGCTAATGCCAAGGCTGATCCGCTATCCTGAAGTACATACAAGGAAGAATGAGTTGGCTAGGTGGTAAGATCCACAACTGCGGGATGGACTTGAGCGGAATTGCATGATCAAGCAGGGTCTTTGCAAGGCCTGCCGCGCCTATTACTTGTCATTCAACATCTATCTCGAACAAGTGGCAGACCTGCTGACTGGCTCCATTTCCCGGCCGTGCGTGCAGCATCCTTCGTCCGCCAGCCCCAAAGCTTACTCGGCTGTGAAGCAGTCCGCAAGCCAGAGAGGAGAACAATGTAGCCACAATTTACGGATTTCGCTGTCAGTGCGCGATACGGGCTCTGAAACTCAGTAAGGAATGGGACAATTGCAAAAATATACAGCGCCCAATGAATCCAGATGCTGCAATTCGGGAGGCGAGATGAGTACAATAATCGCAACCGAAGGTGATACAGCATCTCAGCCCTTCTCGAAATAGTCGCGCATGAAGCTACCCACCTACGGGAATCTTGCGATTTTCGTTTTCGAATCGGGCATTCATTCGGGCCAAGCTCAGCACTCAGCAAGGGTAAGGTATCTGACGTGACTACAAGACTACAAGTATAATAAGCTACTTGCACGCGCAGCATGTGTCGACTTTCAAGTCCGAAGACTGTCGTCGTCGAGTCTGGCCCCCAGTATCTTGCAAGTTTGCAGCAGCTTGAGATTTTGTCCCTTGCGTGTCTGACGAGGAAGGAAAGAGGTCAGATTCCGCGGGGTTCGCGCTATGGAGCTGCGTTCGGGAAACATGCATAAAGGCTAACCTAGCACATGTACAGCTGCTTCGGCCAGACATGTGAGTCTGCACGACTGTCCGCCTGTTCTCCTCGCAACCTTCAGGCAACACTCTGGATCAATTACAGAGAGAATTCATGAAGGAATAGAATCTTCTTGATGCCGTTGCTTTTATGCTTTCGTGTTTGGACTGGGCAGAAAACTGTACTCGCGTTGCATCAAGCAGGGGCCATCTGCTTTACGATCGTTTTTTGTCCGTGATCAGCGAGGAGTCAGCCACATGCGGTAGTTCGGAATCCTTTTTCATGAATGCCCAGGAAGACAAGCGACAAGGGTGTCTTTCGCGTCTTCCTGCAGGCTCCCATCGCACGGCGATTGGCGCAATCGAGTCGTCTAGCTTGTGGGCTAATCGACGGGTGGTGAATTCTACGTGTCCACGCTGACAGGACTGCTGTCTCCTGTCACCAGCCGAAGCTGGACCTAGAATCGTAACTTCTTTTGTGCATCAACCATCAGGCAACCTCCGCGAAGCAAACAAATTTTGCGATTCGAAACCTTGCATAGCTGTCGAACGCGCACGCAAGTCTTCATGTAGTCTGGGACAAACCGCTTGGGCGACCTCGGCGACTCGAATTCCTACAGAAATGATGCTTCCAATGCTTGCTCCATCGAGACCTGTCGGACTGGTCTTGATTTGGGCTCTCACTGTCATAGGAGTCCACTCTTACGTTCCACCACCTTTAGTTATCAATCCGAGCGCAGTCTGGTATGAGACATGAGTGTCAAAAGCACATAGCATCCTGACTAATTGTAACAAGGGATGGCCTTGACGGCTTGTGGTCCTCTTTTGAGCTGCGCGTAGGAGTACCAGCACAAAGACTTCGTGTTCTACCATCATGGCAGTCCTATCAAACCTGGGTCGTGGGTCCCGAGGGATGTTCAAGCTATTCCAACTACAATGACTGTGTGCAGTCCAGAGGAGAAGTCTTCAACTTGAGTCAATCGACCACCTGGGACCATATCGGAACCTTTGAATTCGGCATCGAAGAGAATCTGGGATATTCCGGCAACGCGTACTACGGCTACGACAGGCTTGTTCTGGATGATTCTGGCCAGACTTCGTTAGAAAACACAACAGTCGGAGCCTTTGCAGTATCCAACTTCTGGCTCGGAAACTTGGGATTGAACCCCAAACCCACCAATTGGACAGAGACTAGCAGGGCGGCGAGTCTTATGACATTACTGAAGGACCAAGGCTCAATTCCCAGCATCTCATTTGGCTATACAGCTGGTGCTCCTTACCGCTTTGCGGGTACAACAGGCTCTCTGACGCTAGGAGGATACGACCAGAGTCGGTTCCAAGCCAACGATGTCCAGTTTGGCTTTGCTTCTGATTCCGGACGAGACACTGTCGTGACGATTCAGTCGATCGAGACTCAAGCACTCAACTCATCGTCCAGTGTTGAACTTTTGCCGGCTCCGATCTCTGCGTTGATCGACTCTACGGTGAGCCATATTTGGCTTCCTCTAAGCGCTTGCCAGGCATTTGAGCGCGAGTTTGGTCTGATTTGGAATGATACCTACGGCATGTATCTGGTCAACACATCTCTGCATGATTCTCTCCTGGATCGTAACGCTACAGTCAACTTCACCATTGGAACCTCAGCATCAGGGCCACAAAGGACAACGATTTCGCTTCCATACGCCGCGTTTGACCTATCAGCTCAATCGCCATATCAAGGATTGGCGGCTGACTCGAACTACTTCCCGCTTATGCGAGCAGAGAACAGCACTCAGTACACGCTTGGTCGCACTTTTATGCAGGAGGCATACATCAGTGTGGATTATGAGCGAGCAAAGTTCAACGTCTCGCAATGTGTCTGGGCGCAGGGTCTCAACAACACGAGCCAGATCATGACCATCCAGCCAGCCCCTGCAGGTGAAAACAGCGGTTACAGCGGGGCAAACTCTGGAAACGTTCCCTCTACGACACCGGATTACTCGTCAGAGGGTCTGAGCAAAGGCGCAATTGGCGGTATAGTGGCAGGCAGTGTCGCAGGAGTGGTCACACTCATAGGCATCGTGGCATGGTACATCCGTCGCGAAAGAAGACGAAAAGCACGTCTGGCCGAGGAGAAAGACGGCGACGAGTCATCTCCTTCACGAGACTCGATATCTCGTACACATATCGGAGTGGGAGAAAAGGGTACAAGTGTATTCCCCAAAGCAGAATTGGAGGGCTCGACAGTCCATGACGACTTGAAAACATGGACGCGTCCGGACTCGAGTTTGGCAAGTCCTACGACTCTCGCATACGGAGGCAGCACATGGTCATCGACGCAGGCGGATGCGATATCACCCGGTCTGACATCACCTGGCGGAGCAAGCGAAGCAGGAGGACCAGAGATCTTTGAGATGGCTGGTGATATGCCCGAACTGGCACAAGCGGATGGCAGGTCGATCACAGAAAAGGAGATGATGAGGCGGCGAGAAGAAGTCTACAACGGTGTTGACCGAAGCATACCAGCAACACCGACACAAGAATTGTTGCGGTCACCGATGGAGAGAAGAAGTGTACAGCCGAACGAAGTAGTGTTACACGATGAGTTGCGAGATGCTGAGGAGGAAACGTCACGACCCAACAGCAGATTCAGCTTTGAATAGTAGTAAGACAGATACATTGGCATGGATTGGAGGCAGGCGTTGTCTGGATACATTTCTGTACATTCAGTTCACGATACCGAAAGACAAGCATAAGTCAGTTATGAATTGCACAAAAATGGCACAAGACATGCAATCTTGGCGCATCAATTGCATCACCAACTCGAGTTTCACCCAGAAATTATTCGCAGCTTCCATTCGCAAACCACACACCCTCTCCCTCTCTTTCTCTCTCTCTCTCTCTCTCTCTCTCTCTCTTTCACACACACAATGCCCATCCAAATACTCGCCCCGTCCCCGGCAGCGCCGCCCGTATCCAGGACTCGCAATGACTCGGACGACGAAATGGACCTCGACGCCCAAGACCACGCCGCAAACACGTCGAAACGCCAAAAAACCATCATCACCCCGGGCGAAATCATAACCTCGGACCCGCAATGGATGCGTGGCCACGGCACATACACAAACGACAACAACAGCAGCACCAACGCAGACCTCGCCCCCACAATCCGCTCCACCCTCGCCGGCACCCTCCAGAAAACAAACAAACTGCTTTCCGTGGTACCCCTCCGCGCCCGCTACACCCCGGAAATCGGCGACTTGGTCATCGGCCGCATCATCGAGGTGCAGAGCAAGAGGTGGAAAGTCGACGTCGCAGGCGCCTTGACCGCCGCTCTACCGCTCAGCAGCATCAACCTCCCCGGCGGCATCCTGCGCAAACGCACCAGCGTCGACGAACTAAACATCCGCACTTTCTTTGAAGAAGGAGAATTGTTGGTTGCAGAAGTGCAGAGTCTGTTCCAAGATGGCTCTGCCTCTTTGCACACGCGCAGTTTAAAATACGGCAAGTTGCGAAACGGATACTTCATGGCCGTGTCAGGCGTGGGGGGTGGTGCGGGTGTGGTGAGAGCCAAACGCCAAATCTTTACCCTGCAGACGTCGAGTAGAGGTGGAGAGGTGGACGTCATTTTGGGTGTGAATGGGTATATCTGGATCTCGAAGCATGTAGAGGCGGACAAGGCAAAGGATGTCAGCATTACCAGGATCGAAGAGCAGGTCAGCACGACCATGTATTCGAGCCAGAATGACGACATCAGCCCGGAGACGAGAAGCGAAATTGCGCGCGTCGCGGGATGCATCAGGGCGTTGGCGGAGAATGGCGTCAAGGTTGACGAGGAAATGGTCCGCAGGGCATATGACGCTTGTCTGGACCTCGACATGGATGACGGCCAAGAAGGAGCTGGATTCTTGGGAGGAGAGAAGGGAAAACTCGTCGTTGACATGGCCCTGAGAGGCTCGGGCTGAAATCATTGTCTCCGCCAACCTCTTTTTTCCAAGCCACATCAGATCTTCAAGAGAAATGGTCTAGGCGTGGGCATAAAAGTCCTCCCCATGACCTTTAGCCTCATCTTAGAAGCTGCACATATGCCGCTGCACATCTGCGCCGCTTGCGACCGCTCAGAGCGCCGTGCCAATATGCAGGCACACAAAAGTTCGTTCGACTAAACACTTAGACAAGCTAACATCATAGCAGCTTGAGCTGCACGAGCTGAGGCAAGGTACTACATTCATAGCGTACTTGGTCGAACAGCTTCAGGTTTCTCTCATGAGCCCCATAACATCCAATAAAAGTCTCATCACCAAGAGCTCGGTCTGTAGCCTCTCGCTGTATCATGAAAAAATAAACGTGATGACTTGTTCACTACAGACATGATCAAAACCTAAAACAAAATCTGTCCACCGCCAAAAGGAGCATACCCAGCCTCGGTCCCTTTAACAATCCCAGCCCGCACCAACTCCTCCACCAGCCCAAAAATCATGCCATCACACCCTTTCGCCGCCAAAATATCCACACTAACAGGTAGATACTCGACTTGTCCCGTCACGCTCGACAGATACGGCGCTTGACCGATTGGCACCACGAAATCCGGCCCACTGCCCATGTTCGACACTCTACTCGCACCAAAGCCCGTAGGTATACCGGGCGCGGTGCGATATGTGTTTCTGTAGTTAGGGGCGGCTTTGTTGTCAAAGTAGATGGCGAGTGAGTCGCTGCAGGTCTTGTCATTACGAGGGAGGATATGGTCCGAGATCCAGGATTGGAAGATTGTTTTGTTGGTGCGGGCGTCTGCGAGGGAGGAAGAAGGGAGGGAGGAGGCCCAGGTCCACCGGGTCAGGGGTACGGGGTTTATGAAGGGAAGGCGACCGTTGTTTGCGGCCGAGTAGTCGGCGTAGAAAGGGTCGCGGATGAGCGTTGTTTGTTGGCCGATTAGGACGGCGTAGGTTGTGTTCATCAGTTCTAGGACGGACGAGGTCACGTTTGCAGGGCGCGTCTGTGTCCATTTTGCTGTTAGGTTCAGAGGAGTGGTGGTGACGTTGAGGAAAGTAGTGAGCTTGTCCAGGAAAGAAAGCAGGAGCTCGTCTGCGGCTGAGCTGTTGCTTGTAGGCCAGCCAATGGTTTGGATCTTGGATGGATAGCTATGAGAGATGGTAATGTTTTCCTTATACAAAACTTTGGAGGCAGCGATCCAAATATCAGGATGCCTGGTCAAGAAACCAGCAGTGTCCAGCTCAGGAGCCATGGGCATGACACCATCAAGCGGCACCAGACCAAACGAAGGTCTGTTACCAAAAAGACCTTGCACCTGAGAGGGGTTTCTGATACTGCCGCCTGTATCAGAACCAAGAGTCAAGTCCAGCCAGTCGTAGGCTGCAGCCCCTGCACCAGGTCCGCTCGAAGATGAAGAAGTATCCTGGTAACCATCACCGCGAGGATTGAAAGGCTCGTGATAGTCAACCCAATCTGCCGTTGCAACCTCGCCGTTTGCGAACTGCGAAGTTTTCATTTTGCCCACAATTATAGCACCTGCATCGATAAGGCGCTGAACGGCGACTGCAGTCTTGTTGGCTGGGTCGTAAAAGTGGTACCACGCCCTGTTGCCATTCGAGGTTCTCAAGCCAGCAATATCGTAAATGTCCTTGATGCCCAGGCGAACACCCGCAAGTGGCTTTTCCTCTGTCTTTGTGTAGTAGAGACGAGAAGGTACGGCTATCGCCAGCGACTGTCCTTCAACATTTGCCGGCAGTACTGAAAAAGTGCCATCTTGGTTCGCAATAGTAGTCTCCAGGAAAGCGCCTTGAACGTCGCTAAAGAGTTTCCACGCTTGATGAATTGCACCTGTTGATGTTACAAAGTATGGACCAGCAGGTATGAGAGAAGTGTTCGAGGCATATCCAGTAGTTACAACGCCTACACTGCCATTTCCGGCCAGTTTGGGTGTTGAGAAGCCTGGATACTTGTGATTCGGCAATCCCGAGTACTGCACATAGATGGCTTCCAAGAAGCCTTTGCTAAAGACATCATCTGTAGATGTATAGCAAGCGATGTCTTGTACGAAATCCTTCTCGCTGTACTCAAAAGAATTGGCGTTGACGACAGTAAGAGGAAGCAATCCGCCAGCACCATCTAAAGCCTTTTTCAAGTGCTTTGAGACGGTGATGGTAGAGACAACAGCTGGTGGAATATAATAAGACGATCCATCTAGCTCGACAGTCTGTCCTGTAGGGGTGAATTTGAAGGCACTGGACAAGCAAGCAATTTGCGATAGGATGAACAACGCAGAAGCGAGGGACTGGCCACGACGGGGACCCATTTTGGCTGATGAAGCAACAAACGAGAGGTAACACTTACCTTCTCTACCAAAGCGGGACACTCGTGTTTTATACCATTGTGAGTCAACATGTCGGCCGAGGCAGATGGGCGGATACCAAGCACGGCAAGAGCTTACAAGAAAGAGAGAGAACTAGCCACAGTGTAGATAGAGCTCAAGCGCTCAACGCAGATAGGTATCTACGCTCCCGTTGACCTGGTTGAAAGAGCATGGTTAAAGATAGGCGAGCTGCCGACGTGCTGATATGCATGCATCCCCGATATCCGGGAGCATGGAAAGATAAGCTTGCGAGGCTTAGCTCAAGTGAGATGCATTGTTGCGACAGTCCATATCTATGCTCCAGAAACAGCTTGCCGGCGAAGAAATCGAACAAAGTCGAAATTCTCTGAATAATGTGGATCAGTCAACAGGATAGGCAGTCGTGTGCCTATCACTTCTTTGCCGGGCTGTGCACAATGCTGGGCATCTCTTGGACCTTCCGAAGTCGCCGACACGAGCACGGTTGGCATTTCATTCGTTGATCGTAGACGCAAAGAATTTGTGAGGAGATCAATCCCGTATGTCAAACCGAACGACGGGGAGTCGATCGAGGATGGTGTGTAGATAGGTGTCAGAAATTAAGTCGGTGGTCGGTCAATGACGAAACACCGTGCGTTCGTTAATCGTGTCAAATTGCACATGCTCACAACGAAAGAACATCACGGAGTTGAACAAGGCTCCATGTGGTAGATCAGATACAAGATGTGGCATCACAGCATAAGCAAAGAAAAGAAGATCGATGGTAAATCCCTGAGCAAGAGAGACAGAAGAGATCAGACGAGTTCAAACTCGCCACTCGTGCCCTCGAATGCCGTGATACTACCACCAATGCTCTTACTATCTCCATAATACTTTATCCTGTACCTTCCCTTCAACGATTCTTCCTGCTTTCCTCTCTTCTCGAGTTCTAATTCCAGATCCATATCGTTCTTGTTCTGCGCGTCAGCACGACCCCAATCTCCAAGTTCCCAACCCAGTTCCCAAGAGATGGTGATTTGGGATGTGCCACTCGTAGTGCTAGTTCTCTCCCATTCAAATACCAAACTCCAGTCTTCGTCGTCGCGGACCTGTTCCCAAGTTCCTTGGTTGGTATATCTCTCTATGGCTGCAAAGGTCAGGCCTAGACGAAGATTGTTGCGTGGATTGGCGCCTACAAAGACTGCTCTGATGGTTGGAGAGGAGGAGATGGTATAGCGAGGGGAAACGTCAGCGGTAACGTCACCAAAAGATTTGAACAGCGGTGAGCGATCAAATACTACGGGTGAGATGAAGCTGAGGGATTTGTTTGTGTGAATGGGAGGTTGCGGGCCTTGAGATAGAATGGGTAGGTCCGGGTGAGAAGGTGGGAGTAGAGGTGAGTTGGAGACTGACGATTCAGAGAGGTAAGGGAGTCGTGTGAGGGTGAGATTTATGTATGCGGCCAGAGTGTGAGGGCCGTATAGCGTCGAGGCGCCCTCGTAGCGCTGGATGCCATATTCTTCCTCGGTGGCTATGTAGTGCGCGTATGTGTTTGCCGGACCACCAAGCACGACAACTGGATCTGCTTTGTTGTCTCCTTCATTCCAAGCTGCGAGAGCATTGCTTTGAAGAGCGCCTTTCCAACGTCGTCCTGACATAGTGGTTGCTTCACCTGGAGCTACTATGATAACCAATTGACCGACTCGCAAAAGTTGTATGTTGACGACATTCGGTGTCCAGAGATAAGGAGTTTCGGTTTCACCTACATCGAGCAAAATAGGCTTCGGGGCCTGACAAGCGATTTGCTCTGGACCAGGCGAATGGAGGCTGTTGCGAACAACATTCCAGACTGGACTTGCATTCGGGTCACCTGGGTTGTTTTGCTTGAAGTCAAATGCGCCAGGGCCATCGGTAGTACCGGCGGCGAATGAGTATCCCATGGCAGCCGGGCAGGTATGCGCTCTTGAGCCGTTGCGTAGTATGACAGTCTGATTTGACATGTCCACAAAAGTGTGCAGAGAGCGCACCACGCTACCCTGAATAGGCGTGAAGGCAGACTTGGCAGTCATGGACTCGTACACGGAGCGAGCACCCAGGTACTGTCTTCTGCCAATCTCCCAAGCCGATGCTGTTCCCGCATCATCCAATCCCCAATGCGGACCACGTCCGTGGCAAGGCTCATTCTTCCCGGCGCACAGGCTAGTCTTAAAGTCGCACTGCTTGCCCTCGTCAGGGCCAGACTCGCAATAAGCACCGTTGATATTGGGTGAAGTGTCTCCGACGTTTGCTTGTGAGAATCCAGCAACGAAGTCGTCAGCAGTAGAGTCAAGCTGTGCAGCATGTTTCTCGAAAAGATATGCGGCAACTCCCTTGTTGTCACCAGTAATCAAAGTATTGTTGCCCAGCATTGAGGTTCCATGTACAGGGAACCAGGTCAAGACGCCAATATCCTTTTGATCGCTAATCCTGCGCAGCTTAAGAAGTGTCAAGGTCTTGTCGACGTTGTGCTCATACTTCTTACGCTCATCCTCCGGATTAGCCAGGTAGGCATAAGGGCTGCGGTTGATGTTGGCATCTTCAATGTCAATCGAGGCGACAGATAGCTGACCAGGGCTGAGACTTTTATGCGCTTGCTGAATAGACTCAAGAGCGCCATCGACAATAGCCTGATAACTTTGATGACTAAAGCCTCGACTCGTGATCTGTGGCAGCAAGTAATTCAACCAAGCTCCAGGACCGGAGTGAGAATGGGTTCCAGTTACAGCGACATTCTGATTGGCATAGACTTGATATTCGGGGCCAAGGTTTTTGAGGCCCTCGAGAATGCCGTTCCGGACGGCAGTGTCACCAGACTGAGTATCGAGTACAAGATAGACAAAACGGTCACGAGGACTTTCGGTGTCACCAAGAATGAAAGCACGAGAGTAAAGACGCTGTCTCAAGCCCGAGCCAAGCTGCTTTGGATCCGCATAGCCCATGAGATTCAACTCGACGACAGGACCAGTAATATCGGCCTTGCCGACGCCGACAAGGTAATCGGTCGAGGCCAAAGGTCGACGGAGGGGGTCAAAAACATTCTGCGCCGAAGATTGATATGTGAAAGGGTTATGAGCTTGTCTCCAATGCCAGTAATCAAGTTCAGGCAGACCAAAGGCGTAGATGGCGGCAAAGATAGTGGTCAAGGCCAAGAAGGCGGCCGTCAAGGCGACCGACACGCCCGACCTCGCATATGGCTGGGGCATGATGGCGTGGATACAATATATTGTTTTCAAATCATGCAGTCATATTCAGAAGGAAAAGAGAAGAAAGTGAAACAGAGTAGAAGTAAGGCAACAAACGGTTCAAGCGGACAGATGCGGACGTCATTTCAATGGTGGTTATAAAGTGGGATGGTTCGGAACGACTTGCAGCAGCGAAGCTTTCGAAGCGGGCGTGACCATGACCAGCTCGCCTTTGTTCTTGCGACACTCTGACTTGCTACACTTGTCACCCTCTGGCAGCCAATTGGCCGGCATCATGGAAGAGCTACAGCAGCGTCAGCGCAAAGAGGCCAAGGACCTTCAATCTAGGATCACACAGAAGAAGAAGGGTGCGACCAAGAAGACGCGCAAGGGTGTCAATGACGAATGCGACAATCTGGAACGAGAGATGAAGGCCCGTCACCAAGAAGAGCTTCAAGCAATGACGGCGCCGAACGATGGAAGAGATCAAGACAACGACCAAGAGAAGGAGCAGGAGCAGGAGCAAGAACAAGAACAAGGGAAGGAGCAAAAACAAGGGAAGGAGCCAGAACAAGGGAAAGAGCAAGAGCAAAACGACCTGGCAGATGGCGTAAAAGGTCTAGAGATTCAAGACTCCTCAACTGCTCCGCCTGCCGCACCTGCCCCAAAGAAGCAGAACCGCGCAAAAGCTCGTCTTGCCCGCCGCGCCGCCGAACAGGAAGCCCTCGCAGCCTCAGCCGCCGAAGAAGCCCAAGATATCCCCAACCTCAAAGCCGTCGAGCGCGAGAGCATGCTCAAGCAATTCTCCACACGCAAACTATCCGAGAAGGAGATTCGAGCCGATGGTCACTGTCTGTACTCGGCTATCGCCGATCAACTGGAACAACTGGGCATGCCCTTAGGTACCGCTCCTTCTGCCACTCCTGACATCGCGAGCACCCTGGAGCCGTACAAGATTGTGCGACACGCTGCTGCCGAGTACATCGAATCAAATCCCAATGACTTTGCTCCCTTCTTGGACGAACCGCTAGATTACTACGTCTACAAGATCAAGAACACGGCCGAATGGGGTGGCCAGCTTGAACTCATGGCTCTGGCTAAGAAATACGGCGTCGCCATCAGCGTGCTGCAAGGTGATGGCCGAGTCGAAGACATCAACCCAAGAGAAGACTCAGAGGACAAGCAGCTGTGGCTTGCCTACTACAGACACGGCTTTGGTCTGGGAGAGCACTACAACTCATTGCGCAAGGCTGTTTGAGGCCTTCGAAGCTCTGGCCCACAGGCAGCCCTGCATTCTCGAGGATAGAGGATGGGAGGGATTCAATTCACGTGGCATGTGGAAAAGAACACGATCGAGTGCATCAATATATGCATCCACGACATCTCTCCAAAATTGGCACTGTACATCAACAGATGGACACAGGGGCTTCACCGCTCTAAGCACGCTGAAATTGCGGCCTGCCATGGCACGCCGCCCAAACCCCAATGACCAAACTGGTGAAAGTCAGCTATGACGGAGCTACTCAAGTACAGGAAATTATTCCATGCACTCCCTCTCCCTATCGCTCGAAGATCCATATGTACATATCACAAATTCAAACCTCAAAGTTAAGATCACCATATCTCTTCCCTGTTAGTCATATTCGGTAAGCCTCTGCGAATGTCAAAGGGGATATATGTACATGACGACGTTTATACACGATTCAGTCACAAGAGGCTGCTCGTGTGGACCATCTACTGCAGGATATCAACCTGAAAGCCAGGTGCATTGATGGCATGAGAAATCCTACTCAGCAACCCAATCACTATGAGAAGTTCTCAAGAGCCCATACGCGCACCTCGCCATCATCGCCAGTGCTGATGATAATTTCCTCGTCATCATTGCGACGGCCCGAGTCTCTTCGCTTTGCCCAGCAGACATGGTTGATCTCAAACACATCATGTGCGTTTTCAATCTCGGCCACAGCAACCCATTCGGTCTTTGCAATTTCTTTGGTGCCGTCTGTAGTCTCTATTTGGGTGGGTGGTTGGTCTGCTGCCCATCTCTCTTCGTAGACTATGATCTTGCCATCGCTGCCTGCGCTGACGACACGGCCGGTGACTTTGCTCCAGGACACAGAGTAGACTGCGCGCTCGTGCTGCTGAGGTAAGGAAGTTTCCGGGATCCAGTGCTCCTCGATTGTGTTTGTCTTGATGATGCTAGGGATCTTTGGTCCTGTTTGGGAGGCTACGTTGGGTCTATCCTTGGGTATACGGCGCCAGATGCGGATGCTAAGGTCGTCTGAACAGCTGACCAGACGGGGACCCGAGGCTTCCCTGAGTTGCAAGAGGTTTTGTTGCTGCTCGGTGTGGGCCTGCAGGGTAGGCTGTGTGGTGCCTTCGAACTCGACCCACCAGACTGTACCACCGTGACCTGATAAGACGGCACAGCAGCCCCAGTCGTCAATGTCTTCTCTCCACAGACGGATGTTGTCGTCGTAGCTCGACGAGGCAAGAAGCTCTTCTGAAGGGTGCCAGCACACGCACTTGACATCACCCTCGTGCTCCTGCAATACAGCGACCGTCTCAAAGTTGTCATCTTCCAACTCCTCCCAGATCCACACGCTCTTGTCGCGACTGCAGGTAGCGAGCAACGGCGACGTAGGACTGAAGGCCAAACTCTTGATCTCAGACTCGTGACCATCCAGCACCACGGCAAAACGCCATTCGTCATCCTCATCATCTCCGCCGTCTTTTGTGAAATCGACCTCGTTGTCCTCTGATTGATTCACTTTTCCACTGTTACCCTCCCATCGTCTCCAGATGCCAGCGCTGGCATCGAAACTGCCTGTTGCAAGGACGCTCTCCCCTAGTGCAGGTGTACCGCTGCCCGGCTTCCAGGCGACACTACGGATGCTGCGCTTGTGGCCGCCGGTGATGTTGCTGACGAGGTTGAAGGTGCTGAGCGAGTAGATTCGCACACTGCGATCACTGCATGCCGTTGCGACGATGGGAAGGTTCGGGTGCGGTGATGAGAGCCATGTGCGTGTGTTGGAAGCTGGCGTCAATGTTGCCAGAGGCGCAATCGTCGGGTTTGTGCTCATCTTTGTGGTCGATGTCCAGCAATGCAATCAAGTGGCCGCGACAGCAACCATTACTATGACCAAATATTTCCCACAGACGTCAGTGACCCTGGCCTCCACATCCCGCGGCGTTTGTTTTTCGAAATAATCCTCGACTTCTCCGAGAAACCTGCGCGCCCATCACCAACAAATCATCATGGAATCCGACATCCCTCCAACCTCGACCGACTCGCCTGGTGCAAAATCATCACGCGCTCAGCTGAAATGGACAACCGACATGGAAGTCGTGTTTATCGCGACCATGAAGAGCATGCAGTCCCATCCCACCAAGAATATCCCTTCTGGTTTTACAAAAGAAGCCTATAAACGCGCCGCCGAGATTATGAAGGAGAATTCAATGCAGCCTGACCTCTGTGACGATGTTCGTATGAAAAACAAAGTCGGTTCTATGCGAAATGACTGGCGCACCTATCTCAATCTACTCAACCTTGGATGGCCACGTCTACCCAATGGCGTCCCTACAAATACTGATGCCGTTATGGAAACCTATTACAAAGAGCAAGACCAGAATGCTCGCAAGTTCAGAACGGCACCGCTGAGGCATCTCATCGAGTTGACTGAACTCTTTGATCCCTCTCAGAAGGAATGGGTCGAAGTTGCAGCCAACCAACAAGGTCAAGGTGCCGACAACCTCCTCGCTGGACTATCATCAGCATCATCTACTTCACAACCCGCGACGCGGCCCAGTGCACCTCTGTCATTACCACATTCTCCATATCAACCTGCAGAGAAACAGGTGCCAGCTGTGTACAAGAGTCCATACAGTGCTGAAGCTGGATCTCCCGACCTACCTGGAAAGAGGGCTGCGGAAACCAGTCTCTTCAACCAAGCCAAACGTATTCTTGCGGACCCGGCAAATGGTTTGGCTCTTCAAAGGCAAGCCTTACATGAATCGACTGATAGTCGTCTAGACACATCCAAGCTCTCTCCTGTGGCTGCCGCTACTGCTCTCTTCACACGGACCTTCCAGTTTCTGCCCGTCAAAGCGAGGGTGGCTGTTGTACAGCGCTTCCTTGATCAGAATGCGGCCGAGATATTCCTACATACGGATGCAGAAGTACGTAAGGCTTTGGTGGTCGACTGGACTAGAGAAGCTGGGGCAGGAGACTGAGTATTCGTGTGATTTAGTCAATCGTCTCGTGTTCCAGACGGTCTCACGGCGATGAATTGCGGAGTTCTAAAATCAAACATGTATTGCTGGCCCGATGGCAGAGGCAAATTCCTTCGAATTGCTATGTTTGGTACTGTGAGAGCACATGCAAGATATTTTCTCTCAATTCCGAGTTCCGAGGAAGTGCAAATCGTTTTGATGACGAGATCTGGTGTCAGAAAAGTGAGTCGCGTGGAGGTCGCGTGCGGGGAGTGAAATATGGTTCGTGCACCTTCCTTGCAAGCGACCACCTGCCTTCTCCGTGTGACCTGCTGCATAACAAAGGAGTGATTGGTGGTCGTCAAGGCCATGAAGAAGTCAAAACCCCGCTACCGCTCTTTTCTGCAGCGCCGAATGCATGCATGTAATTTCTCCCGACAATCGCACCGACAGTCTGGCTAGGAAAGACCATCATTTCGGGAAGGTGCATACTGCTTTCTGTATACAAAATGCCGGCGCTCCCTGCACTGCAGCTTGTGCTCACCACTTCGCGGGACATGTTGTTCAGAAACGTAGCTACACCTTTGGGCGGGTTCTTGTCCCTCTATCCCTCACTATCCTTCGCTCAGGCCACCCCTTGTCAAACCACGACTCTTCAGACATCGACGCCTAACAACACCAATGTGGCAATGCAATCCTACTCCTACTGCGGTGGCATCCTGGATGTTTCTGTCTACATTGCCAATGTCAACTATAACAAAGTTGTCACTTTGTACTACACGGACAGCCAAGGTGTCTCCACTCCCTTGACATCGGTAGCTCTAGGCTACAACTCCAGCATCCCTGACACAAACTACGAATTCTGGAGTGCGAGTACTCCAGTCTACCTCGATGGGATCACCGAGCTGCTGAACCTCACTTATCAGGCCAAAGACATTGGTCAGACCTATGTACAGCAGCTGCAGCTCCCAGTCAAGGCTAGTGGAAATGCCCCTCCTGCTCCTGCAGCCATCCCTGCACCATACGCAACTCCAAGCGGTTTCTCTGATGATATCACTGCCTGGTTGGCTCCCAAAAGTGGTTCGCAAGCCGATTTCGCGAAGAAGCGCATGTTCCTGAATATCAATCCCGATATAGATGGTGCAGTCAAAGGCACCGTGGTCGCTGCGCGATCTGGACCCAGCTACGATCAAAAGCTCCCAGATTACGAGTACGACTGGGTACGCGATTCTTCGCTTACTATGGACGTCGTCCGAGCTCTCTACAGTGCATCTACTGTCGACAGCTTCACGCGCAAATACAAGGATGCCATGTTCCACTACGCTGAAGGTAGAGCTACCGAACAGAACGACCCATCGCTCACTTTTGCCGGGCTTGGAGAGCCAAAGTTCTACCTCAATAACACCGCCTTCACAGGCCCTTGGGGAAGGCCTCAAAACGATGGGCCGGCAACCGCAGCGATCACGCTTATGGAATTTGCCAATGATTACATGAAGAAAGGTGGAAGCTTATCCTCTGTTCGTGATCGCATCTGGGACTCGAATGCCAACCCACAGAAAGCGCCAGTTCTCAAAGATCTTTTGTTCGTCGCTACCAATTGGAGTTCTCCGAGCTTTGATTTGTGGGAGGAAGAGGAGAGTACCCATTTCTACACCCGACTAGTCCAGCGTCGTGCTCTAGTCATGGGCGCCAAGTTCGCAACCAAATTTGGTGATTCTGCAACCAGCAACACCCTCTCAGCAGCGGCTAATCAGCTCACTGCATCTCTCGACCAATTCTGGAGCCCGAACAGAAAACTGATCCTCTATGAGTATGGCCCTGTTCTGGCTGGCAAAAACTCCTTCATCGATATCGCCGTCATTCTTGGTGTTATTCATGGCTATGCTGGCGATGGCGTTTACTCTTACACCAACGACAAGGTTCTTGCTTCTGCACTGAAAATCTCCACCAGTTTTCTCGATGTGTATCCTGTTGCCAAAGTCTTGAAAGATTCGAGTGGACTTCCCATCGGCATCCCAATTGGGTAAGACAGACACGGCCACATACGATCGACAAACACTGACAACGATGGTACAGACGTTATCCTGAGGATGTCTATAATGGTGTAGGAACTTCGCCGAATGGAGGGTAAGCAAAATCTTTATTTGAATCTATGGCATATGCTTACAAGTGGTCAGTAATCCTTGGTACCTAACCACTGCCACAATGGCCCAGTATCTCTACTCAGCCGCTTCAGAATATCAGAATGCTGGCTCTCTGACCGTGAACAATATCACCGCACCTTTCTTCGCCTACTATGCACCAAAAGCCAACCTGAAAATCGCCAAGAAATACTCGTCCAATTCCAAGGAGTTTTCCTCAGTCATCGCTAGTCTGAGAGGCTGGGGTGATGCATACATTCGTCGTATCAAATATCACGCGCCAGGTGGCGGTAACCTGGCCGAAGAGTTCAATCGCAACAATGGCATCGCACAAGGAGCTTATGACTTAACTTGGAGTTACGCATCTCTTCTTACTGCTGCCTTCGCTCGTGCTGCACTATCGGGTGATGCAAGCTACGTTCAAAAGATTGCAGCGCTGGCATACGAATAGTGCTTCTATGTCGTACCGGCCGCATGGGTATGGGTGGATGGCAATTGCAGCGTTACTGATCAATGATTAGATTTTGAGTGGCTAGAACCTAAGATCGATAGCATCAACCTAGACAAAGACCCTCAAGAATTCACCAAGCATCATCATCGCCATCGCCTGTCCGTAGGGCATACTTGTGATGGGGATGTCCTTGTAGTGTTGTAGGTCGCTTCCCATGCCAGTACCAAAACTGGTGTTCTGAAGCTCACCATCCTCACTAATGCTTCCAATCACTGCCTTGACTGCTTTCAGAGCGACCGCTTCGTACTCCTTGCCGATGTAGCGTTTCCGCACTGCCTTGAGCATACCGTAAGCGAATCCCGCTGTCGCGGAAGCCTCTTCGTAACTGCCCTCACTTGTGGGAATGTCCAGCAGCGTACGCCACATGCCGTTCTCGGCCTGCAGTCTTGCGAGAGCTTTACACTGGGCCTCTAGAGTATCGATCAGATGCACTCTGAGCGCATCATCCTTAGGCAAGTTGAGCAACTCGATGAAATCTGGAATGACGATTGTGACCCAGCTGTTTCCTCTTGCCCATCTGGCCTCTGCAAAATTGTGCCCTACACCGCCAGGGCTATTCTCATCAAACTTCCAGCCATGAAAGAAGAGTCCAGTTTTTGTGTCGAACAAGTATTTGATATGCAAAAGAAACTGACGCTTGGCTTCCTCGACGTAATGAGGTCGATTGAGCAAGAGACCGATCTTTGCGAGAGGCATGACGGTCATCATGAGAGTATCGTCCCAGAGTTCGTAATGATTGTCGCTCGCATAGGTCATATGCTGGAAACCACCGTATGGCGTGCGCGGCAAGTCATGCATTGCCCATTCGCTCCAGCTGTCGAGCCAGGCTTCATGTGTGGTGTCTTTACTCTTTTCGTATAAGTAAGCCAGAGTGAGGAACGGAGACATTGTGTTGATGTTCTTGGTCGTGCCTTCGGCGAGACGACCCTGGAACCATTGTTGGATTGTTGATAGTGCAGATGCGGATCCCGTCAAGGCGTGGTATTGGTACAGGCCGTAAAGGCCGATGCCATGTGTCCATTCCCAGTCGTTCCAGCCTGGTTCGTGGTTAGTGGTATTCTCTGTGGCACAATCGGCTGGCTGACCTTTTGTGTCAATGATACGGCCATCATCGAGCTTAAGCAAGAAGCGACCCGTTGTGTCTTTGATGTTGACAAGATTGTGAATCAACAGGTCAATATAGCGATGGATATCGGTGGCTTCGTAGCCGTGCAGACGCAGTGTGGTAGGCATGGTGAGTTTTTCTTCCTTCTATTCTATTTCCCAACCTCTATTACGCAAAGCAATGTAATGAAAAAGACGCCCGAAAAGATGCTTGTTGTTTGAGTTATCAATATTTCTCGAGATGGTACTTGTAAATAAGTATCCCCTCACCGTACGCTGATCTTTTAACATCTTTACCCCGAGTTGACCGACCGCCAAGCTGAAGGATCCTGAATCGATATGCAATCAATTTAACCTTACACCATGCCCTCGCGATCCACCAATCACTCATCAACCCGCCGGAACTGATGCGGAACGCAGTATCCGAGCGGATCTTGACTGCTTCTGACTCGCCAACCTTTCCCTCCCCGCTCCAACGTTGACATGGCGTCCCCAGTGGCGCTCAATATTGTCTGGAGGAGTGTGGGGGTGACCCCATGGGACCAAGCATCGCAGCAAGCAACGTATCAGGGCTTCGGGTGAAAGAGACGTTCAGACATAAGCAACAGAAGCGTGCTCGAGTAGGTTCATCCGTCTGGGCATGGGACAATGACCACCGAGTGCAACCTCGCAAAGACATAAAGTAGGTCGCCGTGTAACGCACTCTCCTGTTTCCCCTGCCCAGCGATCTTGTCCAAGGACTTTTGTTTTGTCTTTGTGATCGCATCTGTTCTTGTCGGTTGAACGCAGCCATGTCGTCTAATGTCACAAATGCCTCAACTCCTCTGGAGAAGGATGATCTCGTCCGCCTCGAGACAGTCATGTCTAATGAGGAGAACCTCAAGGGAGACCACATGGACTATGAACGTGTGGACAAGGAACTTGCCAAGTACACGGCTGGCGAGCGTATCGAAATTTCTCAGGCAGACGACAAGCGTCTCAAGAAGATGATTGATCGCAGGGTGCTCGTCATCATGATCTTGACCTACTTCCTTCAAGCTCTCGACAAGGGAACCATGAGTTTCACTAGTATCATGGGCATCAGAGATGACTTGAATCTGCTTGAAGCAAACAAGGTATGTCCCCGCTCTCCTGCCAGAGCCCTGGTGATGACCTGCTAACTCTGACCAGTATTCGTGGTTGACAACCTGTATCTACATCGCCGTCCTCTTCGTCGAATACCCGACCAACTGGATCATTCAGAGAGTGCCTATTGCAAAGTACTTGTCCGCCAACATTATTCTCTGGGGCATGGTCCTCGCACTTCACGCAGCTGCCAAAAATTTCACTACTTTGGTCGTCTGCCGAACTTTCCTCGGTATCTTCGAAGCCGTTTGTCAGCCTGCCTTCTTGATCATGTCCAGTCTTTGGTACAAGAGAGATGAGCAAGCCGAGACTGTCACCTACTGGTACATTATGAACGGCGCACAGCAAATCGTGGGTGGTTTGCTGGCATATTGCTTCTCTTTGCTCGGCAACGATAGAGCGATCAAGTCCTATCAAGCCATCTTCATCACATATGGCTGTGCCTCGATCCTCTGGGGTGTCTTTGTACTTTACTGGTTGCCCGACTCGCCTATGCGTGCCAAGTGCTTCTCTGAAGAAGACAAGGTAAGCACTGCCACATACTGCAGACTCGACAAACAAGACTGACATCGTACAGAAACTCATGGTCGAAAGAGTCCGTGCCAACCAGACTGGTATTCAGAACAAGAAGTTCCGTCCTGAACAGGTCAAGGAAGCTCTTACCGACCCTCAACTCTACTGTTACATGCTCATCCAGATCTGCACTACTCTCCCCACCAGTGGTCTCGGTGCCTTTGCCAACATCATCGTCAAGGGATTCAAATTCACCACTCTCCAAACACAACTCCTCGCCATGGTCCTTGGCGCTTACATTGTCATTGTCCTTCTCTCCTCGACCTGGCTCGTCAAAAAGACCGGCCAAAACTTGCTCGTCATGGGCGCCTTCGTCATCCCCTCGTTCGCCGGCACAATCGTCCTCATGACCGTCAGAAACACCAACACCGCCACCCAAGCCGGCCTCCTCTTCAGCTACTACATCGTCCTCTCCTTCTGGGCCGCCCAGACTCTGGCAATGTCAATGCTCTCCCGCAACGTCGGCGGCCAGACCAAGAAATCCATCGTCGTCGCCGCAAACTTTGCCGCTTGGGCTGCTGGCAACGCCATCGGCCCTCAGGTTTTTTTGTCTTATGATGCACCTCGCTACTTCATCGCTTTTGCCACGCATATGGGTTGTTATGTGTTGCTGGTGATTGTGATTGTGTTTTTGAGGTTCTGGCTCAAGAGATGTAACGACAAAAAGGATGCTTTGGCTGCAGCGGGATTGGCGCAGGCGGCGGATGATTCTTATTTGCATGCCTTTGATGATTTGACGGATAGGGAGAATCCCAATTTCCGATACGTCTATTGATATCGGGAAGATGTGGTTGTCATTCATGTTATAATTAGTTTGTTTTTTTGAATGGAGGATAATCTTTGATTCTTTTGCCGTGCTACTGCCGCCTTCTGGTTGCACTCTCCACTGTGTCAATTCCATGCTTTCAGGCGGCCTTGTTTGAGGGATTGGTATCAGAGAGCCCATGGTGCTACTCCATGTGAATGGTAGCATCACACAAGCAGCCGATATATCAAATCCCGGGGTGTATTCCTTGAAGATCATTTCGCTAAAATTGACCCAAGTTCTTGGGATCTTCTCTCATGCTAATTAGTCTGGATACGAGAACCGTCACCTGCCATGCCGATCACATGGGAAAAGTTGACCCTAGAAATCGACTTTTGCACTCCCCCGCTAAGAGTTTCGCACTTGTCAAGAGCCATATATCACTGTTACCAGATGTGAGATCTGATAATTTTTTTTGAATCCCGCAAGAAAGCAGGCGATGGAGGTTTGAAATGTGCCTTACACATGCAGACCCAAGCCTCCACCAATCAACAAGCACACGCTTGGCGTGGGGGGGGGGGGGATTGATGCCATGCACCATGCAATATCATCAAAAGCTCGGTAGTTCAATGCACCGAGCTCCAAGTGCAATGGGATGTTGGACCCAAATGTCACCCTTTGCGGAAAAACTGCTCGGGGTATGGAGTCAAGAAGATGGGGTAGAGACGGGGTAAGGGCGGGTTGATCGTTCGTGGTCAGAGAAGACATTAAAAAGAGTGGTGATGGGAGCAGCAAATTCTCTCGGTGGCATAATCGCATTTTGGTTGCCGGCTTTCCAGTATGGCTGTGACTCGTGTCTTGCAGGGATTCTTGTTGTCTTTCTTGGTGTTTCTCGTCCAACCTGCCTCTGCTATTCTCAAGGCCACCGAAGATGCCAAGAACCTGGTTATCGCCAACGACCATCTCTATGCCTCCGTCAACAAATCAACAGGTGTAATGGACATTCTGACCCTCGATGGCCAGAACCTGCTCGGCACAAAAGAGTACAATGAAGTCACGCCTGGAGGCAACGCCGCTGGCCAGAACGGCATTGGTCCATACCTCGATTGCTATTGCGTGCCTGCTGGATCTTATACACCTGGCAAATACGCTACTTTCAAGCTGTTCAATGGCAGTGACTCGACGGGTGTGCCATATGGTGGTATAGTCATGTCGGAGGTTTACCCTCCTACGGGTCAAGTTCTGGAGCAATATTGGTTCTTGCGTGAGACAGAGACGGGGTTGCATACCTTTTCTAGGCTCGCGTATCATAACGACACCAAGCCGTTCTTGAGGTATGATCTCTCTTTGACGAGGCTACTTGTTCTTTTGGTTGACGTTTTGCAAGAAACCTGCAGGAGTTTAGGACGCTGTTCAGACCGACCACGCCTCTGTGGACTCATCTCTCTACCAACGAGAAGATCAATGCTCCTTTGCCTTCTTCAGATACTTTGAAGTACTCAAAGACTGTGCAGGATGCGACGTGGTACATTGGCAATTATACAGATGCACCTTATGTCGAGCAGTTTGCAGACTACTTTACCAAGTACACTTTCTCGGACGAGTGGAGAGAACACAAAGTTCATGGTGTCTATGGTGATGGCTCTCAGAGTAAAGATGGGTCCACATTTGGCGCCTGGCTGGTCATGAACACCGTAGACACCTATTTCGGAGGACCAACACACTCTGATTTGACAGTTGATGGCATCGTGTACAACTATATCTGTAAGCAAACACACACTTATAGTTTCGCTGAAGCTGACGCCTTTGACAGCCTCCAATCACCATGGAGACAATGTTCCCAACATCACGACCGGCTTTGATCGCACATTCGGGCCCCAATACTTCCACTTCAACAAGGGTTCCAACACAACCACTTTGGCAGAGTTGCGCGCAGATGCCGAGCAATACGCCTCGCCAACCTGGAATACTGCTTTTTACGACTCGATCGCTCATCTCGTGCCAAATTACATCCCCTCGACGCAAAGATCAACTTGGAAAGGTCGCATCGACCTGCCCAAGGGAGCGACACGTCCCATTGCTGTGCTAGCTCAGAACGGAGTAGACTTCCAGGATAACGTCCTGGATACCAAAGCATACCAGTACTGGGGCAATCTAGACAAGAAAGGCAACGTTGAAATTCCGATGGTCAAGCCTGGGGCTTATCGACTCACCGTCTACGCAGACGGTATATTCGGCCAGTACATCCAAGATGATGTCGTCGTAAAGCTCGGCAAGGTCACAACAACTAAGGCAAAATGGCGTGAAGAGTCGGCCGGCAAGGAGCTTTGGCGCATCGGTACTCCTGACCGTAGCAGTGGTGAGTATAGACATGGCGATCGGCCTGATCCGAGCAAGCCTCTGCATCCACCAGAATATCGCATCTACTGGGGTGCCTGGGACTTCCCTACTGATTATCCTGATGGCGTGACTTTTACCGTGGGCAAGAGCGACGAGAGCAAGGATTTCAACTATGGTACGTCAAAATGTCCGTTGTTCGTTGTACTCAAGGATGCTGACCTTGGTCTTAGTTCACTGGAGCGTCTTTGGCGGATACGCAAACTCGGTCAGACCAGAGCCGTACTACCAAAACGTCAACAACTGGACCATATTGTTTGATGCGAAGAAGAGCCAGCTGAAGGGCAAGGATGCGACATTGACCATCCAGTTGGCTGGCGCCAAGACGGCTGCAGGCAATACAGACAACTGGAATGCGACACAGCTGTGGAACAACCTGCCTCTAACAGTAGTCATGAACGGCAATGAGTTGGAGCCTTGGGACATTCCGTGAGTTGTCCCCATGAGTCCGAGCAGTTACAGAGATGGACATGCTGACTATCGAGCAGATGGAACCAAAGCAGTTCGTGTGCCACTAGATCTGCCGTGAGCTGCTATGCTCTAGCGCACAAGTACCAATTCGATGCCAATCTCTTGAAGGAAGGTCAGAACAAGATGATCTTGAGCTTGCCATTCAACGCCACGGACTATGAAAGTGCAGTACTCCCTAGAAGTACCTACGTTCAGTACGATAGCTTGCGGCTTGAGGTCAAGTAGTGTAGTGAGAGTGAGCAAGTGAAATTGCGGGTATGCATGGGCGCAGCTGGCTCCGAAGAGAACAGGGTCATGAGAATACGGCGATTGGCCGGGAAGACTGGGTGCAGCAATTCAAAGTATCTTGTATCTGTTCAACAGTGCTTGGCTCGCATATTGCCTAGTTCATGCTTGGTATGCAGCACCATATTGCCGCAATCCTTAAGACATGCATGTATACATGCAACTCGTTCGACGGGTGTGATCTTAATCCATTGTTAATAGCTATCTCGAGGCTTCCTTTAGCGATACGCGAGGTGGCATTGTATACATCGCCCAGAAGTGGCCACGTGAGAAGCTGCCCACCTCTTCGACACGGGCATAGCTATGTCCTTGAACCTGACGATTGGTGTGTGGACAAGATACGATCGTGAGATGAATGCTTTAGCAAGCATCAAAGTCTCGTGATCCATACATCGCAAGTTGCGAAAGCGAACCGCTTAGAAAAATTGTATCCCTCCTCGCAGATGATTCTCTTTGATGGTCGCCGCAGATTCAGTGGTATGTAAACACTCGGCGCCGGTCTTGCGCTCCGCGAGTGGTTGAAGGAATCGCCTGAATTCGATCGTGCGATATCGGCTGATGCTGCCGCGAACTGAGTCGCAAAGTCCCGTAGTCGAGATTGATCTGCCGTCGATCCAATTGTTTCATCCCATGCTGTTTCCCGTCCGGCCTGGTTGTAATTGTGGACATTGCCGTCTACATCTCCATGTCGTCCGGAGAATGCCATGTTGTGCAGATAAGGGCTGATTGCAAAACACTCTCATGCGCGTGAAACCGCAACTTGAAGGTGTGACTCGTTGACATAATGAGCCGACCCGAGCCTTGGCCATAAGAGCCTCACGACCAAGGAGCCGCATCGGGCTCTAAGGTCCCGCAGACATTAAAGTCAGACACAGATCACGATCTCGCGGAGAGAACGCTGATTCTTATCTTACCGTCTAACCTGCAGTTATCTAACTTTGGTATTTGATCTGCCTCCAACACAGGCGGGACAGGGCGACAGTGGTAGGCTGCAGATATCCCTGTGGGTGCTGTTGCAATGACAGGTAGTTGGGCTTCTGTCAAGCATGGAGGAATAGCGATATTCTCTTTTTCTTCGTATGCATGTAATTAGCAGTAGAGATAGATGGCATTCTCGAGTCGCAAAGATCTGACGACCAAAAGCAAGGCCCTGGTCAGAACAGAAATCCACATATCGGCAGAGGTGCGGAGTGCGTCTCCATGATGGCGTTCGCCGTTTGTGGCTTGCGGGACGGGTCCACAATTTGGTCGCATCTCATCAATCCCATGATAGCGAGAGGGATATGATACAAGACACAAACATTCGGCTTTGAACAATTTGGCCTCAGAGAGTTGCTGCGTTGACTTGGATCGGTTTCAGGCAGCGCTCCAGCTTTGTACATGGTTCCAGCCGTGATTGATGCATGTGGATTAGATCTGGCAACTGCATGACGGCGCCGATCTAGCACGCAGGGGCGTCTGTGCATGCCATATAATACTCGGTTTGAACTGACTGTCAACAACCAAAAGCACAAGAAGTAGTCAACAGTCGCATGCACCTTGATGGTGCAAGCGGACGGAATTCAGAAGCCCGTAAAGGCTACACGTGTTCATGTATGCATCACCGTCATGGCTGCTCAGCATTCGCAACAAGACATGACACTAATGGATCGACGGAGTTAAGAGGACTGAGTCCGCGTGAGGCTTTTGCTTCGCTCCGCTGCGGTTCTGCGGCCTGCTCAGTGCACTCAAGCTTACGACTGGGAAACTTGTTACTCGGGACCACCTGCAATCCGCTCTGTTGGCCTCGCGGGTGGTGAGAGCAAGAGAAGCCCATGGGAGAGACAGACGGGCGCCGAGTCTGAAGAAAGGGGAACCTGCAGTGGGTCCAACGGTTAGTCTTGGAGTCCATAAGGTTTTGGTATGGATGGTCTAGTCCGTGGCTTTGGTTTAACCTTGTTCCAGCATGGCTGCCCCGCCAGATGCGGCTTGTTTCTTCTTCTTCTTCTTCTTTGCAGTCCAACTGGGACCATACTCGGGCTACTCTGCTGCTGCCATAATCTGTCTTATGTCGCCTTCTTCTGCGATTGACTGACGCCTGTTTCCGCAATGGCTTCTGCTTGCGGGGATGCCAGTCCCTACTTGGTGCCTGCTTCAGACGCAGAGGGTGATGCTCTCAGAGAACGGGAAGCCTACAAGTGAGTCTGTCCCCGCCGTCTTGATGGCGATTGTTGCTGAAGCTTCAGGTACTACCAACCATTGCAAGACCTCCTCCACGCCAATCCCCCGACCACTGCTCTCGGTCCGTCTTCATCGCCAGATCGCGCCCTGACCGCCTTTGCCCAATTGGCAGCGTTCCGCCTGCGAGCCCGTAGAGCCTTCATATCCCTCATCGATCGCAAATACCAGTCGGATACTCCCACTTCGCCAAATCTCGACCTCGCTGACTATTGACAAGGTATATCCTCGCCGAGGCCACAAAGACGCTTTCTCTCGAGAAAGACACTGTCGACGATGAGAAAGACAGTCTATGGGTCGGCATGACCAAGTTCGAGCGTCGAAGAACCCCCTGCGAATATGCTGCCGGACTCCTCATTGCTCCCGATCTTCTTGTCCGCGAACACAAAGGGGACGTTGTTGTCTTTCCTGATCTTGCCGAGCATCCCTTGTTCAAAGATCATCTCTTGGTCACCGAGGTTCCACATGGTCGTTTCTATGCCGGCGTGCCCATCGTCTCGCATACTGGACACAATATTGGCGTTCTCTGTGTGCTAGATGATATGCCGAGAGGGCGAGGCCTTGTCCCTGCCGAGCGCGACTTCTTGAAGGATATGGCCAAGACTGTCATGGGTCACCTGGAAATGGTGCGCGCGACAGCAGAGCTCAATCGCTCACAAAACATGGTTCAGGGTCTTGGTCAATTCGTCGATGGCAAATCAAGTCTGCAGGAATGGTGGAGCAATCTCGATCAAGGCCAGTCAGGTCGACCTCGATCACGAGCTGGGCGCAATGGCCGCGCCGACTTTAGATCCTCGAACATGTCCTTCGGCTTCCAACGCTCAACTCTGCCATCTATGGACGATTTGAATATCAGTCCAGTCCAAACTCCCACACCCGAAGTTCGTACTTCGACCATGCTATCAGAAGAAGCATATCAACCCTCAGAGGCTTCAGACGTCGCCAACAAACTACAGGAAGATTCCATCTCTCCCGATATCAAGACCACATTCCAGCGCGCTGCGAAGATCATCAGAGAATCTGTTGATGTCGACGGCGCCGTTTTTCTCGACGCTTCCATCGGATCATTTGCCGGTCTTGTGGACGAGACTCAACAACATCAAGAATCTTCAACCGTCCCATCGTCAAATTCGACTAGGACCACTGAGAACACGTCTCTTGCTGAAGACAAACGATGCATTGTTCTAGGAAGCTCGTTGAGTGACGCCAGCAAGCGCAGGTCTTCTGATTTCTCTGGGCCTCGTCCGCCTCTACAGGTCAGCGAACGATTTTTACAAAAATTGCTTGCAAGGTATCCAAGAGGAAAGATCTGGAGCTACGACGAAGATGATGATTTCTTTTCTGGTAATTCTGTTGATTCCCCTCGTACTGCTGATTTCATAAACCGCAGAGGAGAACGTTGGCGTGAAAGACGGTTGTTAAAACAGTTATTCCCTGGTGCACGTAGTCTGGCCCTTGTGGGTATGTGGGATCCTCACCGCAGCAGATGGTTTGCAGGAAGCATCCTCTGGACTTGTAGTCCAACACGAATCATGTCTACTGACAGCGAGCTCAACTACATGATCGCATTCGGCCAGTCAATTATGTCGGAAGTCGCGAGGATTGATGTCAAAATGGCAGATAAAGCCAAGGCAACATTCATCAGTTCGATTTCCCATGAGTTGAGGTGAGCATACCTTATTCCGAGTGTCAAAGCTGGCTTTTAACCAATCCATCCCAGAACCCCTCTCCATGGTATAATGGGCAGCTCCGAGTGTCTTCAAGGCACGCCATTAGACGCTTTCCAGTCTGGTCTGATCAACACGATTGAAACCTGCGGCAAAACACTTCTTGACACCTTCGATAACTTGTTGTCGTTTGCCAAGATCAACAACCTCACCACCTCCAATTATCGAAGACCATCTGTCTCATCGACTCGAGCCGAAACCCAGAAGAATCGCACAGACTCAATACAAGGACCCGTCGATCTCAGCATTTTAGCTGAAGAAGTTGTCGACACGGCTTTCGCTGGAAACGAGTTCGTGCGCGTAACACCGATAAAGAGCGGTATGGCTACTCGTGCGGCCGTTCCTGCTCACCTGACTGCTGCAAATCCCGCCAAAGGACTCGAGGCTATCACTGTTTTCCTGGACTATGATGCATCTGCCGACTGGGTATTCACAACACAAGCCGGTGGCTGGATACGAATCATTATGAACCTCGTGGGAAATGCTCTCAAATATACAGAAAGAGGCAGTGTGACGATAAAGCTTGAGTCCAGACAGGTGCCAAGCCCGACATCTGAAGATGATGTCGAGGTCTTGCTCACAGTGACCGACACAGGAAAGGGAATGTCAGAAGACTTTCTGTCGCAGAGTGTGTTTTCTCCTTTCGTCCAAGAAGACCCTCTATCGCCCGGTACCGGGCTGGGATTGAGCATAGTCAAGCAGATTGTCACTGGCATGGGAGGCACAATTTCCGTCAGGAGCAGACAAGATGAGGGAACACAATTCTCAGTCGCGATTTGTATGACACATGCTAGTGCGCCTGCAGAATCGAACGGGCCTTCTGCCGTATCTTCTGCCACTGAGCTTCTCAAAGACAAGCGGCTCAACATGATCGTCCCTACTGAAGGTGAGCACGACGAGACTGAATTCGTCAATCTCTGTAGGGCCTGGCTTGGAACAACAATTCGCTGCTCTGTGGAGCCCGAAGAGGCAGACATATACATCGTCATGAAGAAACATGCGAATGTGTTGGCCAAGCGATTGGCGTTCAGACCTGCAAGTGAAAATCCAATTGGCACGAAGCCAGTGGTTGTTCTTTGCAAAGACCTTGTTTCTGCACATTCGCTTCAGTCTTCAAAGTCCATGGCTGCCATTTCTCCTCGTATGGGGTATATGTCGCAGCCACTTGCACCAGGTAAAGTTGCAAGGACATTTGTCCAATGTCTCGAGTCTGCGGCTTCATCCGTACCAGATCTGTCGCCAGCCACTCCATTACTACCGTCTCGCACGACGAGTGCTTCCAAGCGCCCGCGAGCACGGCGAGTTGGGTCCAACCTTTCCGCGAATAGCAACTCTTCAAACCCAGAAGTTATAGTATGCACGCCCAGTGTTGAGAAGAATGGGTTTGGGTTCAACGTTAAATCAAATTTTGAAACCAATCGGCAAGCTGAGGCATTAGAGACTCAAAAGCAGGCACTGGTCTCCCACATGAGTTCGCCAACCGCACCTGCTGCGGCTGTATCTGTATTGCTTGTTGATGATAACAATGTCAACCTGTCACTTCTCGCGACATTTATGAAAAAGCAGCGGCATGCATATGCTACAGCTGTAGATGGCCTCGAGGCCCTTGACGCATACAAAGCACAATCAGGTCCAACGCTCGTGCCGAAAGACAGTGACGACTCGACGATTCCTCAACAACCTTTGAATCTAAAGGCAAAGTCTTTTGATTTTGTGCTCATGGATCTCAATATGCCGGTCATGGATGGTCTCGAATCCACACGGCAGATCAGAACATTTGAACGATCAAAAGGATTGCAACCCTCGGTCATTGTGGCACTTACAGGTATGGCGTCTGCCAGTGCCCAGCAAGAGGCATTTGCAAGTGGCGTGGACTTGTTCCTGACCAAGCCTGTGCGACTGAAAGAGCTCACTAAAATATTCGAAAAGTACGCACGATCATGACGTTTATCGACAGAAATTTAAAACAGATAATAAAGCATGTATGTATCAATGAAATATATGAAGGACTGTATGAACAACATTCAGATCACAGTATCAATGTTTGCTTGAAAATCTTCTTGAGTGCGCAAATTGGTAGTGGCACCCTGTCTCCCTATGTTTCTGCAGAATCATCCGTTAGCAATAACTGTAAAAGCATTCATCAGGGATGACATACTCTCCCACCCAAGCTCGCAGTATTTGTAGAATATACAGTCCACACATCTCCGTATGGCTGTGGCCCAATGGGATCACAATCCGCTGCTAGCATAAGGGTACTGCCTCGTAAACGCCTTGTTCTCACCTCCTGACCCCTTTCACCCAATAGCATGGTGCCACAAATTGTTTGATGACAGATGTACAACTTGAGGGTCAGCAGAGTAAGCTATTCTTATACAAACAAACATTCATTTTTCTACTCCGGATATATATCTACGACATGGTTCGATAACAACCAAGGAATTCTTCTCTCAAATTCTGCAAACTCCAAATCAAAGATCTTTCTCTTTCCTTTTACCATGTCCGCTTCACAGCTCAAGCATGAATTTATAGCGTCAGTATCAGCCAAGATCAATTATCAGCTTGACAAACTGCGGACAGCTGGCTTCTCTGCGGGAGCTTTGTCGAAAGACAAAGCCGTTGACGACAAGCTCGTGGAGTTTTACGCCATCAAAGCAAGACGGGAGGAGCGTGCGGCAAACGACCGTGCTGTTGATGATGAGTAAAGCCAAAGTAGTCTTGACAAGTGTTTGCGAGCTCTTGCAGAATTGTTTACCCGGTCAAAATCACAAGTGTAGATTAGGGAGGTAAACCAATGGAGTCATTGTGGTAGGCAGGACGATGTCACAGCAGACGATCCTAGGAAGGACAGACGAGCATCAAGTCAAATACCGCCTGCCGACCTTGCAAAGTCATAGACTGGTATCGTATCACAACAGCCACTTCTCACCAAATCACCGACCCTACACCATGCCTATCGATCGCGAAGAACTAGCCGCAATGAAAGAAGACATCTTTGCAGCCCTGGACAACGTCGTAGACATCGAAACCCCAGGCGTCGCCAGACTAGCCCTCGCCTCAATCTCCATGCTCCGCTACATTGAGCTCGTAATCGTCGACGTCGCAAGCAAAGACCTCGACAGGATGGAGGAACTCAGACGCTACCAGAAAGCCGAGCTAGCAGCCGCCCAAGCCGCCATAAATCGCTTCACCGAAGTCGTTGATGCTGCCGTGCAGCTAGTCACTGTTGATGTTGCAAAGTCTATGGTGAAGATGAAGCAACCTCTTAAAGACTTGGTTCGAAAGCTGGAGAAAAGAGAGCTGGCTGTTGGAGAGGTGGACGAGAAGCTTCGCTTTGCCAGAAAGATAGAAGTTGAGATGCGTGCTCGATTGCAAGAGCCTGTCGGATTTTCAGATGCCGAGTAGGTTGTCCATCTGATGGAATTGATCGTTCCATGTCTAATCTCGAGTAGTCCCGATCTCAGCTGAAGACGAGCAGGATTGATACAGCGCTATGCGAGCAAGTCACACCTTCCGGTCATTTGAATGCCTTGGGCGGGGTCTGATGTGAAACGCCCTGATTATGCCAGCAAAGTGTTTACTTCAAGGTTGTTTATAGAGGTTGGAAGGAGGTTGGATAGTGACGCTTGTACCTTCCTTTTCCTGCCAAGATCTACAAAGCACCAAGCACTTCGCGGTGATTTTGCCTTTGCTCTCCACGCTTTTGCTCTTCTGCCTCATAGCAACCAACCTTGCAAACACGTCTTCTTTGTTGACGTTGCTTACTTTGTGAGAATATCCAAAGATGAACTGGGTCAGACCAGCGACCATGCATAATGGTGTTGATGCTATCAAATGTTCGCTGAATGACTATTTTTTTCTTGGCGAACAGCCTAAAGGAGTCCATCCTTCGCCGCTACTTTTCACTCCTCGGAGAAGGCGCGTCCAGGTAAGACTTCAGATTCTCGAGATGTGTACTTTGTAAAATACCACAGTCCAATGTGACATTGTCGAATATGACGCGTAGATCTTGGATATGCATTCTTATCCTGGGTGCCATTTCTATGGCCGCAGTCGTCCCTTCGACTGACCGTGACGGCCATGCTCGGTTTCAGACAGTAAGGCTTTGATCTTTTGACTTGATGATTTGATGGACTAAGATCATCTAGCTGCCTCAGTTTCGTCCGCCTCTACTCGACGTGACCATATATGATGCAGAACGATTGACCCCTGGATACTTCTTTCTTGCCCCTTATTCTCAGTTGGAGGCCAAACAAATCATCGATCCTGCTGAAGCATATATCACTGGTCCAACCATCTATGATAGTACTGGGGTAATTATCCACTCTTGCATTTACAGAAATCACCTGACAAACTCCTTAGCAACTGATCTGGGTTGGGTCTACCAAATTCCCTGGAAGAGATGCACATGACTTCAAGGTCGTCTCGAAAGGAGGCGAACTTATGCTCTCGTACATCGTCTCGCCGAATGAGTTTTATCCAGAGCATCCGCAAGGGAAGGCTGTGCTCTTAAATGCTGAATACGAAGTTGTCAAGACCACCTTACCGCTGTTCGACACTCTTGAATTCAACATCCATGAGTACAAGGTGGTCAACGATGGACAATCCGTTTTGACCTTGTATACCAACCCGACACTTGTGAATGAGACATGGATATCCGATGACGGTATCGCTGAGATTGATCTGTCAACTGGCAAGACTTTGTTTCGCTGGAGTTCGATGGAACACATACCCCTGAACGCATCGAATTTCCACCTTCCAAAGCCCGAGTCAACATCGAAGAAGAGGCCTTGGGATTGGTTGTGAGTACATGAGTGCTTGTTTAGCAGAAAATTGCTGATACTCGTCGACAGTCATGCCAACTCGATTGACAAGAATGCAGAAGGTGACTACCTTCTTTCATCACGGCACACCAGCTGCATATACAAAATCTCAGGCACCGATGGAGCAATCTTGTGGAAACTGGGCGGCAAAAATTCCGACTTTGACCATTCCAATGGTTTCAACTTTTCCTGGCAACACGATGCCAGATACAAATTTGAAGACGGGACAACCACCACAATCTCCTTCTTTGACAATGCTGGTGTTGGCATCACCGCAGAAGCCAAGACGACTGGAAACTGGAGTCGAGCAGTCGTTGTCGAACTCGACACTTCTGCAAAACCCATGACAACCCGCCTGCTCCAGTCCTACGATCGACCAGACCACGAAATATCGATCGCAAGAGGAAACATGCAGACACTACCGAACGACAATGTTTTGGTCGGATGGGCTACATCAGGCCTCATCAGCGAGTCCACTCGAGACGGCAAATCTGTCATGGAAGCCAAATTCGTTGACAAGAAGATGAGCACATATCGCTCATACAAGTTCAACTTTACTGGGAACCCGCAATCGCCGCCAACGATCAAATCTTTCGTGCGTGGGAGTACACCAGACACTGCAAACACCTTTCACTACATTAGCTGGAATGGAGCTACGGACGTTCATTCATGGAACATCTATGGCTCACTCAAGCAATCTCTAGATGATGGCTACGAACTTCTTGGCCATGTAGAGAAGACAGACTTTGAGACTGTGTATATGACAAAGGGATTCATGCCACATGTATATGCTGAGGCTATCAGTGCTGATGGCAGAAACCTGGGTCGATCTGTGCCTACATTGCCGGAATTTCCAAAGCCATGGTTTGGAGTCTTTTGTACAGAAGATGGCGACTGCAAACCAAAAAAATTTGAAGCAACGTCTCAAGGGTCTGAGAAGTACAAGTCAGAAAACCCGGACGAGCATGACCTGTCAGCATCAGAGGATCTTCTTGACGTAGAATCTTCTCCCTATACAAAAGCGGAACAGGTTGGAAACCCATCTTCAATATTCGATATCGTTAACGACAAGCCGATGATAGTATTGGCAGGTGTCACCCTCCTTGCCGTCATTGTATGTGTGTACCTGGCACTGCACATATACAAAAGACGGAACATCATCCGTTACAAACCTGTAGAGTAGACTTTGTACAAACATCGAGTTATCGAAGCATCATTCTTTCTCTCAATCTTTTCAACTTCATTGCGTACATGGTACTCGTTTGCACTGTCCGTACTGATACTCTGCTTCGTTGTGATTTCTCGATAGACGGAAAGCTCTAGAAACAGCCGGCTTCACAAATATCGAGAGTAGATTCCGGCATCATGATCTCGACCCGACGATGCAAAAGCTCGAAAATCGCTCGACAATCGCAACACCTTGGGCCATCACTCTTTCCACACACTCTCTCTTTCTCCTTTTCCAACACTTCCAAACCTAACCTTCCTACACATTCTAACCACCACAACAACAACAACGCAAAAAAAAGCACCCCCTCCCCCCAAGAAAAAAAAAATGTCCACCATCAGGCCCGTCCCCACCGACACCGCACCTCCTGGCCCCATCCTCCTCCTCACCCCTTTCTCAACCCCCGATCCAAACATCCAACACCCCTCACCCCCCGAAACTCCAACCACGACCGCCACACTCACACCCGGAGGAGGCCACCACCACCACCACCGCGCCGAGACCTTTCAGCCCTTGACCAGAACGCTGACTTGTGCTTTGGAGCCGCCTGGTGTTGTGGGATCCGCCGCCGCTGTCGACGACGAGGTTGCCACCCAGCCTCAGCATTGGCGTGAGGTCAAGAGACCTTCTTGGTGGAAGAGATTGTGGGGTTGGGTGCGTGGGTTTGGGTGTCGTTGATTTTTTTTTTTTGAAACTTCTTGTTCCGAACAGAAGTGGGTCACAAGCGGAAAAGGTTTGTTCTTGTGATTTTTCTTTTATTTCTCTCTTCTTGACGGGTTTTTTGCTGATGCTTGGTGTGCAGACTTGACTTTTTCTTGTTCTTGACTCTAATCGTTCGTCTGCTGAGGAAGAGAAACAATGAGCAAAAGAAAAAGTCGATGATGCTCGCTGTAAGTCATGATCAACTACAATCTGTACAAGGTGACTGACCAGATAGAAAGAAGCAACGCAGCACGATATACACCCGACAATGAGACCAGAAAATTTGGAAAGTCTTTCTTTTTCTTGTTTTCAGGAGGGTATCTTGAGTTGTGAGGAAAGGCATGCAAAGAAGGGGGAAAAAACATCAATCCACCTTCCTTCGAAGAGAGCTTCTACTCTTCCACAATGCCATCAAATGATTTTAATCTGCAAAATGTCGCTCATAATGTTTCCTCCCGTCTCATGACCTAACCTGCTGCACGAATTGAATGAAAAACTTTTTGAAATCGAGTTTGTCCTTGGCCTCGAGATGCTTGATGTATTCGTCAATGATAGGGGGCTGTAGACCCAGTCCTGACATTTCCGTATCACGTAGATGTGCCTCGTACGCTGCACCACACTTGCGCAAGATGGTCCATTGCAAGGTTGCAGCTTCTGTGAGGTAGCTACGAGCTTGAGCGTCCTTTGGTTGGAACGCCGGAGATGAGATGAGAGCCCAGGTAAGAGGAGAGAAGCGTTGCATGATAAAGGTGTCGAAGCCGGGGACTGTAGGTGCAGCAGCTTGAGCGCCGGTTGGTGGAATGGGGATAGTAAGATCAGGGCCGCCCCACACCTGTGTCATCTTGATCAAAACAGCAAGAGAAAGGCGGGCGGTGGGGTAATCGGAAGGATCGCGACAGAAATGTTCGAGGGTAGTGAGGATGGTTTCGAAAGTCTGCTGGTTGGCGCTGCTGACCAGAACTGGCGCTAGATCGTTGTTGAGGATGACTAGGATGAATTGCAAGTATTGCATCTTGAGTTCGCCAAGCTGGATTGCATCATCGGTACCAGTGGTCGGTTCTGACAGGCCAGCGAGCACTCTCTGCAAAAGAGGAGTAAGCAGCTGATCAAGAATCTCAATGATCTCTGTCTTGAAACCAAAGACAACTTGATCCAGTAGTCTGAGGAACGTAGCCATTTCGTCCTTGGTGGAAGACTGTGAGAGCAAACCATCGATCCATCTTGGCAGCTTTTGCAAGATGCCCGACCCTAGTACACCAAGCATGCGAGAGAAGGCGAAGCGTGCACCAGTACGGATAAGCATAGAGTTTTTGAGGGACTCAAGAGCGGTCAAAACAGCCTCACCGGCTGGTGAGAATTCGTTGGCCAATTCAGAAGGTGGAGGTGCACCTGCGGTGTTTCCAGGCATCCAGTCGCAGAAACCTTTTGCCAACGTTCCGATTGCCTGAATGATGTGATGAACCTGGATGACTGCTCGCTCATCACCATTCTTGGCCACAGGAAGGTGACGTTCAAGGTCTGCAATCAAAGGGCTAACAAGGGTTCGGGCGTAAAGCATACGGTTTTCCACGGGAACTGAAGATGTAGAAGCAATAGCTCCAACAGCTTCAAACAGGTAGAGCTGACTGGTGAAGATGGCATCTGAAGACTGGTCGTTCTCCTCAGAAGACATGTCATCATCGTCGCTCTCCTTAGGGACTTCGGCATGGATTACAAGCAGATCGGCGACAGTTTCGATGACAGTCTGGGCCACATTTCCGAGTTGGCCGCGAAGATGCTTGACGAGGCGGAAAAATAGATACCATGAGCGTGTCTTGATCTTGATGTGGTCGCTGTGAACAAAACGAACAAAGTTCTCAAGAACGCGTGGAATTGTTTCTGTGTGGTGCTCGAAGAAGGTGCAGTACCGCACACAAATCTCCATGTACTGAAGCTGGACAGCGGGGTGAGGGTACGCGGCAATGTCAGACTCAACAAGCTTGGCCATCATTTCGATAAGATGCTGCGAGGCAGTGCTAGAAGGAGTGCTCTTCTGATAGAGACCACCATTCTTGACTGCTAGTTCGCCGAAGAGGTACATTTCGTAAAGTGCCAAATCCAAATCCCGCCAATTGGGCTTGTTGTCACTAGAGATCCTGTTGAAAGTCGTAGCAACGACTCTGCTCAGAGTATCCATGTACATGTTCTCATCGACTGCGGCCACAGCTTGCTGGAGAACGTGTAACCTCCTGCGCAGCTCTTGGAATTCTGCCTCGTCCGTTTGCTCACTCTCAGCACCCCAATCCGCCGTTTCATCGTACTTCATCTTGAGAATAATGGTGTCGAGGATAGGTTGAAGCATGGCGCGATACTGGTCGGGAAGTGCACCACGCTTGGCCAGAACACGGAACAGAGTGATCAGATCGGTAAGTGAAGGGATGACGGCGGAGCAGATCTCGTCGTACTCGTCGGAGAAGAAACGCAGAAGATAGGGAACAAAGAGCTGAAGTAGCTCGTCGGCCTGGGCTGCTGTGTTTGCATCGAGACCCTCAGAGTCCAAGACCTTGACGACGTCGAAGACGACGTTGTTTACAAGCTTTGCTACCGTTTCACCCAAATCGTTGTCGTAGTTGGAAGTGCTTCGGTATTCGTTCAGGGCGGGACTTGCAACGAGCTGACCGGCGACATTTGCGAGGTTGAGGTATGCGATCAAGTTGATCTTGTCCTGACTGGGCATCTTCTTGGCCACAATCTCGGTAAAGGTGTCAATGGCTGCATCGCGAATCTTGGCCTGAGTACTTTCTGCCGAGGGGATGTCGGGTTGTCCGGCAATCTCGAGCAGAAAGTTGAGCATGGTTTGGTTGACGACGAGCGAGATGTCGATCCAGCTGACCCAGCGTGCGACGCAGCGGAGGCACAGCTCGACGATACCAAGATCAATCTGTCTCCATCGTGACAGGACTTGCTGCCAGAATGCAGAAATGTTTTGGGCGTCGCGAGAGCGTACATGGTCTTTCAGGTCGCCGTTGCGCTTCAGTTCTTCGGCGGTACGAGGGATCAGGACGTCGGCGATTTCGTCGTGGATCGAGTTGATGATGCGGAGGTAGAGGATGGTGCCTTGGGGGTTGTCGGAGCCAATTGTGGTAGCGTCGCCAGCCAGGGATCTGAAGTCGTCAAAGAAGGTGGGCCAAGCGGTGGCGTAGAGGGAGGTGAAGAGGTAGGTGATGGTCTGAGTAAGCTTGTTTTGAATGCTGGGCGAGTCAACACGGGTTGCGTGGGTCGCAAAAGTGTGGTGGATGTATGTCATGAGATTGTCCTTGACGTATGAAAGGCTCTGCTCGTCCAAGCGAGCGGTCTGCACGGCATGGCTGACCAGCTCGAGGCAGACATGGCGCACGACCTCGTCCGGAGGAGGGTCACGAGTGAACAAGGCTAGGCAGACTTGCCAGCCCGAGGCATCGTCGCGCAGGCGCTGCAGAAACTCGTAGGCCTGGGCTTTGAGAGACTGGTCGGCCCGAGGGTCAAATGCGATTTGGATGGCGCTCTCGACCTGTCGACAACGGCACTTGGTTAGCAGCTTGATCTTTGGTCAAATTTCGGCCAGGCACGTGGGCTGCCACTTACCTGAGCATCCATGCTCGCCATGAGGAAGGAACCGACAGCTGCAGTCTACTGGAACACGCAGAGTATCGTGTCGGACAGGGAGTGGAAGTGGTGGGCGGCGGGGGGAGTTGTTGGTTTGTTTGATCGTTTCGATGTGTCGCTGTTCTTCTGTGGGCAAAGGCGGTGAGTGCGAGCACTCCGCAAATTGCAGCTGCCCAGAAAGCATGCCCCTCCAAATACAGTGCTTTACCTTGTATTACACACGACAGTTTTGTTCTTTTTCTAGAAAATTTGGGAAGGAGCACACACGCAGAGAGCCGAGATGGTTTTATGCTCTTGTCATCGGGGTCGCCATGTCCAGCCCGCGTTCCACATCGGAGCCCCTCGTTCAGGAAAGCTGTGATTGAGCACTCGGGCACGTGGAATGCTCCAAGAACAAGCCCGAGCTGCAATGCATGACTGCTCTTCAGCACACGTACAGAATCCTGTACAGAAGGCCCGGTAGAATCAAGTGAAAGGTGGGGAAGGATGCGTGTCACTCGTGCTGGCGGCTAGATGCAGCCCCAAGACAAAGAAACTTCTCGTGTGTGCGTCCAGACAAAGAAATGTGAAGATGGTGGCAGTTTTGAAGGGTGGGGCCGGCAGCGGGAGGACCGCTGATTAGCGCCGTCGATTGTCGCCGTTCCTGTAGCGATGCGGCTTCCACCCGGAGCCTCTCGCTCTCACTCGCGCCCTCGCTCTCAATGCCTTGACTTTGACACTGCCGGTGCAGCACTTGCAGTCCTTGATGCTCAGGGCACGCGCACAATGGCTGCACCCCGATCATCTCGGGACCAGGAACTCCTGCGCCGCATCGATGCTTGCATCGACCGCATGCGCGCCGTCACGCCCGACGAGCCCTACGTGCTGAGCATCCCTCAGGACGAGCCCAAATACCACCATCATTCGCACCATTCGTCGCAGATGTGGCGCTCCGGCACCCCGTTCCGCCATGACGACGACCCCAACCAGCAGTACCAGACCTTTTACTATCACGAGCCGCTCTCGGACGTCTTTCAATTGCATCGCAACTCTCACTACCAAAAGGACAATGTCTCGGTCTCTTCTCAGACAAAAGAAAGGGAGAACAGCGCCCAGAGTACCCCTAGCATGCTTCCCAAGAAGAAAATCAGTCTGGCCGCCTACGCCAACAAGAAGACGCACCCCGATCCCAAGCATGATGCCGACCACGACAAGCCGCCTCGCGACAAGCCACTGTCCAAACCACCATCGTCGCAATCGCTCAACTCGCGCGACTCGGCAAATCTGCCACGCATGCTGTCTCCTCTGCAGTTCCCTCAACCCGATCGACCAATCCACGAACATCGCTCTGCACCACAACAGTCACATCCATCACAACAGTCTCTCCTCCCACCACGAATGATCTCGCCCACGCTTCCTCCAAGCATAATCGCTTCCCTCGATGCGAATCCTTACCAACCATCACGACACAAGCATGCATCCAAACGTCTGCCGTCTCCGTCAGCACCTCCCTCTGATAAGCCGAGCAAACATCCCCCAACCCTTCCAGAGCCCGAAACACGCGACTCTCCACAAGAAGAGGATCGACCCTCTCCGAACCCATCGCGTATCGTCATATTCAAGATTCCTAAGAGTATGCGCAAGAATCTCTGTCGATACCTTCAGATGAAACCACAAAAGACAATACTCGTACTACCACCTGAAAAGCCCCCAGCTCCAGTACAGGCACCACCACAAGCGGCCAAGCGACCCCGTGCTGCACAAGAAGAAGAAGCACCACTCCCAGAGTCGAAACGCCAAAAGCCCGTCAAGTCCGAGCCCATTACAAAACAAGAGCCAAACACGCCTTCGCCCGCGACCCCTGCGGCGCACAAAGATACCCCGATCGCGCGCAATTCCAGTAAAGACTTGCGCGCCTCGGTCGCTTTGAAGCGTGTTGAATCGACCGATAGCATGGTAAACGGTACTCCACAATCATCGAGGCAAGCCAATGGCATAACCAGGCCATCGCCATCTTCAGGAACTGTCAAGACGGCCGAGGCTAAAGCATGGGAGCTAGAAGCGTCGCGTATTGGTCTTTTAGCCCGTGAGCTGAAACATGCTGTGCCAGTCGCTCAAAAGCCGGGTGGCAGTAACGATCCCGAGCCACGATCGCGCGAAACAGCAGCTGCTACCGCTCTCGAGTCTCTCCTGATGTTCATGCTCATGTTTTATTGCACAGAGCGTGGCCATAGTTCTAGAAACCCGCCGGCTATCTTGGATGGAGGACGTACTTGGCTCACCATTCCACCTTTTGTCAGCTTCGTCCGCTCTCATTGTTCGGATTTTCCCGTTCTCGAGGGCGTAGCATGTCATCTAGGCGTCGTTTGCAATGCGATGGTCATGCTGAGAGTGACAAGCACACGCGACCGAGCGCAAGACATGGCTCCAGATGAAGCACGGATCTTGCATAACGCCGCTTCGGCAGGTCTGAAGCTTTCGAAAGATGCCAACGCAAGACTACCATTGGCCACCATAATATCTACCTTCCCAAGGACATGGAAAAAGGCCACCAGTAGTGCTGCGTCGGGTGTTGTCTCTGACGATAGCGTCAAAGTTGGTCGATATGCTGGTGATTTCGCCTTACCACTAGGCATAGACACCGAGCCTCTCGTTGCAGTGAGGATTGGCTATGCCATGCTGAGAGAATGGTGCACAAGCAAAGGATTGAGATATGACATGAAAGTTGGTCTCTGAGTCTGATGAGAATTAATGGGCGTAGGGAAGGCATATAGAGAAGGAGCATAACCAGGAGTTTGGTGGTCTGGCGTTTTTTGATTTTGGAGCAGATCGGCCGAGAAGGGCTTGAAATTGCTGGAAGCCATGGTGGAAGGTCGAAGATGGACCCTTTGCCTTTTCATTGTCTTTTGTCACTTGGATTTTTGCTCTTGTCGTACCTCTGATACCCCTCTTACACAAGCATAGGCATGACTACCTACATGCTTCCAAACTAATGCTCATAGAGCCAATCCTCAATTAGAGCCCACTGTGACTCTGTTTTCCTGTGAATCCCTTCCACAATCAACAAGCGCATGACCAGAAGCCTCAGCAGTGTAGTAAATCCATCTTATGCCAAGATCCATGACTTTGCATCCTGATGTGAGGTCGAGCTTTGGGCAACCAGATCTCGCACACTTTCGGCAACACGGGCCGAAACGCTGCACGCTCGTTTTAGTGACCGACCACTGACGCATTCGCGGCAGACGTCGAGCATGCTCTCTGCCTGATGGAAATCCTCCTTCTCTTCTATCACATCACGAAATATCTTCTATGGCTCAACGAGAGATCCCCGGCTTCTACTATGGTACTTGATGAGCTAGAAATCCTCGCTTGATGAAATGGATCTGACGGATTTCTCATACAGATGCAGACAAGGGCAAATACTTCCGGGTGCAGGCGAATCATGTTGCACCGCAAGGTGCCAAGTACTCGCATGAAAATGTGCGCAAGGAAAAGGAGCAAACTAGGGTGAGTTTTGTTCTTCTTCAACTTTTTGATATGTTTTCTTGTGATCAGTGAACATGTCTGGACATTCTTTTGTGATCCGGCAGCTGCGTATGCCATGCTTTTTGGGGTCAATATGATAGCAGTGGTCGCTATTTCGATTCAATCTTGGTCTCTCAATTGACCTCTTTGGAATTACTCATCGTCCTCGAAAACAGCTTGGAACGACCTCATAGGTGATTCTGCTGGTTGACTTCAAATTCTTTCTTTGACGTCTTGTTACCTCTTACCGCATCGCATATCCCACCAAAAAGATCTCTAGTGTACGTATTCGGCATCTGACACATCACACAGAAACGCAAGAGATCTGCGGCGATCCGATCTAAACGCGAGATGCAAACCATCCGCCGATCAAAAACACTCGAGTCGCACTCTAGAGCCGGCATAGGACTATGGCGCGAACAAGGGAGCTCACACTTTGCCAACTTCGAAGCACGGGTTGGCGCTCTGGCAGCTCAATTCCGAGGCTACGAAACACTGAGCCTCAAGAGCTGTGAGAGTTGCGGCAAGCGTGACAACATTCACGACTTTTTCATCGACAACGAACTAGATGCTATTCTTATGGCACTTGGCTCGAGAAACTTTGGACGAGTGCAGTTCCTGGGGGGTACACAAAACGCATATGATATTGCTGCTTTCCGGTCGGATATTTCGTCAGTCAGCATCTCGCAATCACGGACACTTATAGCGACTTCTTACGACCGATCACATCCTGGAAATGTCTTTGTTGCAGGAATGGCTAGAAGCATTGATATGGAAGGAGCACCGCCAATTTTGGATTCACCGGCACCGAGTTACTCCATGCTCGGCGGAGCCGAAACAGCGTTATGGACAGCAAGTCCATGTCCAGCAGGCGCCTCTCGCGATGTCGTCGCCATCGGCAGCTCAGAAGGCGTGTACATGCTCGACGCAAGCGGCAATCTCCTCCAACACCATCGCCTCAAAGAAGACATCCGCTCGATCGACTGGCTTACTCAAACGGTGGCGGTGGGAGGCACAAAATCAGGCCCAGTCTACTTGTGGGACGCTCGGGCAGCAGGCACATCACAACGATTCAGACACACGAGTGGTGTAACAGGTGTTCGCAGTTTAGGCAATGGCTCACAAGTACTGGTGTCTGGATTTAAGGGCGCTGCCGTCTACGATACCCGCATGATGCCCGAGGTCAAGCGTCCATATCATAGCCCATACACTCCTTCGCGAGCACTACTTACTCTGACACCAACAAAAACAGAGTTCCCGCAGGTCGCAATGGATGTGTTACCAGAAGCACATCTGTTGGCAACAGCGGATGCTGACAATATGATTCAGCTGCATTCTCTCCTGAGTGGAAGGTTGATGGGAAGTCTCACGGGAGCCAACCCAAGTCGGGAAAAAGGACGGATTCACCGATTGAGGTTTGTGAATCTGCCGGATGACAGACCGACGATCATGGTCTGTCAAGGGTCGAGGTTATACGAATGGGCATGGGGTGGTGCTTCAGATGACGAGGATTGATATTTGGGAGTTTGGTTCAAGAGGGATTGGGGGGGAGGCAGGATTAAGGGTGGTTATGAGAACAGGAAACCACACATGTCAATACCCTTCTCAAAACATGAATGGACACAGGCTAGAGCCTTTTATCTCTTCGAGTTCGAATCTTCTGCCGTTTCACTCCCGTGGGAACCACCGGTCATTCAATTGGAGATTGAAGGGTGAATGTGATGCCAAGACTTGCGTCCCAATTGGGCAGTTTGCGACAGGGCTCTAAGTTCTGATGACGAATATACTTCCATCTTGCAGCACAGCAACCTCTTGTGATCTAGCAAAGGACGTTGCAACATCTTTGCATCCACCCACATCACCAGAACTATCTACTCTCTGCGCCAAACTCCACACGAACCAAAAAAAAGCTCTACTTTACACCCGCAATACCAAACGCCCAACCCCCATCACACTCGGATTCCCAAGAGCCATACCTTTCTCAGCCTTCGACTCGGCCCCAAACTTGCAGCAAAACAATGAGCGACGCAGAAGACGACTACATGTCCATGACAATCTCGGACCCGTCTCCTTCCCTCCCAAAAACCTCCTTGCAACGACACCAACAACGCCGTCGCCTCGCCTCTCTCCACTCGACCCCAAAGCCCAAAAAGCAACTCGACCAAGAAGCAGATCTAGCCCGCGAAACCGCTTTGGCAACCTCGACCTTCAACACCTCTTCCTCAAAAGGCGCAGCGATCATGGCAAAAATGGGCTTTACAGGCAGCGGCGGGTTGGGAAGATCAAAAGACGCACGCACGGAACCAATCCAAATCAGCGTCAAGCAAGGCAGAAGCGGCATCGGCATGGACGACGCGCGAAAACGGAAAATCAGACAACACATGGATGAACTCTGCGCCAAAGAAAAAAGGCAAAAGGTTGATGAGGAGGGGTATAGGAGTAGAGTCGCGAGGGAACGAGAGGAAAAGAGGAAAGAGGGCTTGTGGTGGGCTGCGATGAAGGTGTGTGAGAGGCTCGACACTGAAGAAAAAGACGCCGAAACCACCGCTGGGCCTGAGAAAAAAGCGGCACCACGGGTCAATGTGCTATGGCGTACCCTGGCATTGCAGAGGGAACAGAGGGACGAGGACAAAGTGCTGCGAAAGGGAGTGCTGGATTCGCTGTCTTCGTCGTCGTCGCGCTATGAAGATGACGAGGCAGATGCAGAGGACAAGATCGCTCTGGGGACCGAAATCGAAGAGTACGAGGATCAAGACCAAGATGAAGAGTTGGACGAGTACAATTCTTTGGAGATTGGCGAGAGGCTTGACAAGGTGGTAGTGTATTTGAGGGAAAAGTATCACTATTGCTTTTGGTGCAAATACAGGTATGCCGATGCTGACATGGAGGGGTGTCCTGGTTTGACCGAAGAAGATCACGATTGACGACTTGGAAAAATAAGCATTGGAAAGCCATGAGAAAGAGCAAAGAGAAAGGTGGGAGCGGTGTTTTCCTACACAATGCTACTACTACTGTACATATGTAATGATACCCCTTCAAGATCAATGGCCACGTTCAGATCTTAACCGACATTCGAACAATCCTTATCCCCAGTACTGAGATCGTACACCTGCATCGCCTGCGCAGCCTGTGAGATGCTATTTTCCGCAACGTCAGCCTCTCCATGCACCCTCACCAACACCAATCTGATAAACTCCGAGAGCAGATTCAAACTTTCTTCTTTGCGTGCCTTTTCGTCCAAAGCGGTAATGTCAACACCCTGTGCAGCAGCCGCTTCCGCCCGCTTCGTGGCCAGTGCAGCCATGACTTTTGCAGAATTCTTCATCCGCGAGGCATTGGCGGGTAGCTGTTGACGACCTCTGCGTACTCTGATGGTGCTGGGTTGGACTTCTTGGACATTGGCCACACCGGTCATGACAATCCGCGCGATATCCGGATCCGGAAACACTTCAAAGTCGCGGGCGATACAGTGGAGAGCGACCAAACATCCGGCAAAGTCTTTGTTCAAGCAAAACGAAGAGATGATACTGGCGTAAATGCTGGGTTGGAATTCTTCGACGAGCGTCTGACGCTTTTTGTGATCGTTGCTTTGTATCCATGTGTGCATGAGCCCAAATAGTTGGCGTGGAGTGGGATATGTTTTGCTGCGGATTTTGGTCTTTCTCGTGTCGAGGTGGTTCAACTGGGCAGTCCAGAGTATGCCGTAGGTCTCAACGTCCGGAGAAACGTGTTTTGCCTCTGTGAGGAAGCGTTTCCACAGTACCTCTTCTTCTTGGTAAGAGCCATGAATCATGTGAAGAATATGGTTGAAAAAGGTCGTGTCCATCTTGAAGAGTGCCGGGCGTCTCAGACGGTCCAGATGGTGGATAAGGGACCACTTCTTGTTCAAGTTGTAGTGTAGTGCTAAAACGTTGAACGTTTCGATGGTCGCGATAGGGACGGGCCGTGAGATGTGGGCGGGAATGGCGACGCCTTCTTCTGTCTTGTATACAGACACGTGTGGAACAATTTCACCACGGTTTGCGGCGCGTTCACGGTACCTTGCTTCCAGCCGTCGCTGCACCATTTTCCAGGCCAGCTGTTCACCGGTTTCTTGCAATCGCGCATGTCCGCTGCGGAAGTAGCCTGAAATGAGACCGTTCATATGCCTTGCATCTGGCTCGATACCTCGCTCGTACATCAACTCGATGACCTTTGTCGCGGCTTCGAGCTGCTGCATGCCAATGAGCTTCTTGAGCCAGCTGCCGTAGAAGAATTTGTTTTGCCATTGCATGGGCAGAGCACTCAAGGTCTTAAGAGAGATGGCGTTGACTTGGTTGACGTTCTTTACAGAGTCGGTCAAACGTTCCATGCGTTTGACGACCAGCTCATACATGTCGTCCTGGCCTGACGTATCGGCGTAGTTTTCCAGAGCCTGGTTGTTGGGACGACGTAGCATCATGTCGCGGAAAACGGCCAGAGCATAGTCTGTTTTGCCATATTTGAGGAAGGTGAGAGAGACGGCGTCGTAGTCGTCCATTTGCATGTCGTCGCCGAGCCTTCTTCTCATGAGCACGTAGCACCCAAAAGCCAGTTCGTCCTTGCCAGCGCGTAGATCGGCATCAAGAATGGGTAGGATAATACGAGGATCATGGTCAGGGAAGAGGTCGAAGAGTTGGATCAAGATAGCCTGGGCCTTTTCCAGGCGGTCTTGCTTGGAGAAGATGCGTACTCCGAGGGCGAGGAGAGATTCGGAAGGACTGGATGTGGCGTCGTGTGCCTCTTGCCAGGCGTTGAGGGCTTGTTCGACCTTGGAGAGCTCCAACAACGTGTCGACGAAGACTAGAGGTTGATCTGGCATGATGGATACGTCGACGGAGGCCATGTCCCGCAAGAGATGCTCCATGTGGCTCAGGCGATCGGGATTGGTGGGCGATTCAAGCGACTGCGAGTCCCAGAGCAGCTGCCAGGCCTTTTTCGGGATCATGCTCGGCAGCGCAGGGATGCTGTGTCTTGCACGAGCATACCATCTCCAGAGGTCTTTGCGACGCGTGACCATGGCAGGAGCGAGAGCGGCGTCCCGGATGGCTTGGTTGAGCCTCTTGAGCAGGGGAACCGTCAGCGGAGGCATGTCCAGGCTGATGTCGAGGCCGGACGTCAGATGTTGCTCGCGTCGTTTGCGCTCCTTCAGGGCCTTTTCGACCTTTTGACGGTCTTCTGGGTCGAGGGCGGCAAGCATGTCCTCGTCCGACTCTTCGTTGCGGTATTCCTGAAGCTCCTTTTCCAAGGCAGCAATCTTTTGTCTCAGCTCCTCGGCCTCGAGTTCCTCTGGATTGCCGGCAACCCGGCGGACCTCTCCCGTCTCGACATCCTTTTCGAACCAGCGAATGGCCTCGTCTTCTTCGTCTCGGGGTTCCGATCTTGCTGGAGGTGGCGGTCGTAGAGCGGCTTCGCGCTTAGCGTGGGCAATGATTCGCCTGGTCGAGATGGAAGCAAGGCGACATGCTTGTTGGAACAGTCGCGGTTGTAGTGTGCTCCTCCTCAGGCTGAATACGTGCATCAAGTCGTCTTGGTGGGCAGACGAGTGCGCAGGAGCGAATGTCCAGGTTTGACCAAACTTTTTTGCTTCTGGAAGCTTCAATCCGTCATTAAGCACTGTTGCCAACGCCCGCGAGGCTGATTGCCAACACAACCTCTCTCCCTAACACGTTCCAATCCGCCTAGCCGGGCCACATTCTTGTTTACTTGCCCTTCTGCGAATGCTCTATTCAGTCAAGGCTCGAAATTATCATGGACTTTCAGACTTGCTATGTCTATGATCCGTCCGCTCGTCAAAAGACTACTCCGACCAAACGGCGCCGGACTGAGCCTTTGCAAGGCCTCCAGACTTCCTGGCCTTTACGTCGCTCCCTGTATCAACGCCTGTGGGCTGAGCAACAGTCTCGTCTGAAGGTAATCTGATCCAACTCTGCCAGAGAAACAATCTGACATTTTGAAAAGAATTTGCTTCTCGAAATCAACCAATCTACCATTGATCAAATTTCCACATTTGTCCAAAATACTCTTCCTCAACCAGTATCTGGCAAAGTCTCTTCTGCCATCATTCTCACCGGCCCAAGCATTGCATCACACGCCTTGCTCTTCTCTCAACTTTCAAACCACATAACTCGAGCTAATCAAAGCACCTTCATTTCTTTGACGTCTGCGTCGGCTCCGAATCTCAAGACGTTGCTCAAAAACCTCATCTCCAGAGGAACCTCTTCTGATCCACATTCCGATGATGATGAAGAGACTGATACATTCAAGCCAACTCGCAAACGAACACGTCTTTTGAATTATGACCTCCAGTTACTCCATGACTTTGTTCAAGAGAGAGGCTTGACCAGGGTGGTCGTTGCATTTCAAGATTGCGAAGCATTTGATGGTGCTCTGCTTTCTGATGCGGTTGAATTATTGACGTGAGTTTCTTCTGTGGTCTATCACTACCTCTTTATTTCTGACACCTGCAAGTCGCTGGCAAGACAGAATACCTTTCGTCTTCTTCTTTGGAGTTGCTACCTCGATCGAGAACTTCCAGGTAAAGGTATCCAAAAGAGCAACTCGCTGTATTCAGGGTCAACGTTTCGATGTTGTCAAGGCAGAAAGCGCTCTTGAGCGAGTGACCGAAGCTCTGTATTCGACCTCTGATGCACCATCGCCGATTCTTTGGATGGGCCCAGCGATCTGCGCTGCGATCTTACGACGCCAAAGGGAGCACATACAGAGCCTTGATGTCTTTGTAGACAGTGTTCAGGTACGTTGTTCGGATCCCATGTGCTGTATTGGTATACTGAGAGATTAAAGTATGCTTTCTTATCGCACTTTTACGCCAATGCTCTCAGCATCTTCCTGGACGAATCCCTCACAGCAAGAGAAATCTCAACAGAACACTTCGAGGCGGTGCGAAATCTGCCTTCTTTTCAAGAGTATGTTTCGGTTGCTCAGAATGTCTTATCTGTCTAACAACAACAGACATGTATCAAATCTGCTCGAGAAGAGCGATACAACAACACCTCGGCGCTTATTAGACAGTGATGAAGAGCTTTTGAAGTATGTCAAGGAGCACATCATGAGTGGAGTTGAGGTGCTCGAGACACTTCTCAGCACAGTCAACATTATCATGACACTGCAAAAACGCATCCCAATGCTGCAACAACAACTCAAATCGAATCTACTGGTTGACGCCCTAAGCGGCCAACTCAGGGAGTCAGTCTTTGGACGAAGCCTAATCTCACATCTGAAGAAATCAAACTCGGAGGCTCTGCTATTCACGCTACGAGAGACTTTGGCAATTACGTCAGGACATCTACACGACACTTGCACAAAGCTACTCAAGGAACTCGAAAAAGTTCAAGCTCAACACCAAGATGGCGGTGTACTTCGCAGCGAACAAGACTTGGACCACGCCACCCTACGAACAACAGTCGTAGCGAAAAAGGTCGAGTTGAGTAAACAGAAATCAACTTTGACCAAAGGCGATGCTGCATACTCTGACATCTTACGCCGTTTCATCGAGAGCTTGGAGGCTCATCTCGACGCTTCTTTGATCGATCCGAAGGACCTGGTGTTCAATGAAATATTCATGTATGATCTCCGATCGCCACATCGCGATGTCTTCACGCCCAAACCTCGTGGTGCAATTGAGCGCGCACTTGCTTCGCCGCATGATTATCTAGACTGCGAGTGTTGCGCGCCAGATGCTGCTATCGGTGACGAGAATACATTAGCTTCGACCCAACCTTCGACTGCCATTCTGTACCAGCTTTATCTGGAGAGTGGTGCGTTGATCAATGTTGGTGATTTGCGGACTGCTTTCATGACGATATTGGGTGATGACCAGGATGAAGTGCAGACCAAGTAAGTGACGTCGAGACTAGAGAAGAATTTGTGCTGATCAATGTGTAAATTAGTGCTCTATTCCAGCGCTCGCTAGCTGAACTTGGATATCTGGGACTAGTCAGGGGAACGAGAAAGAAGGCAGACCACGTCATGAAAATCTCATGGAAAGGGTTATAGTCTCATGAAAAAAATGGCCGTGAGGAAATTATTTTTGACTCTATTCCAAGTCTCATACAACCAGACATTTCTCAGAGTCAATCAAGCATGGGGTCCCGTCCTCATCCTCTCCATAACTTCCGGCTTGGGCTTGACATCACAAACCTCGCCACACCCCTTACAAGTCCTCGCCTCCCTATCCTCTCCAAACTTGTTGACCGCCTCTTTGATCTGCGTGCCCAAATCCGTACACACAAAACTGGCTTCATGCACCACCTCCCCACACGCCTGACAATACCACCGCAGCCTATCGACCTCCCCTTCCGGCCTTGGCTGCTCAATGACCACTCCCACCGTATCCGCAAACCTGACAGGATTATGCGGAGTATTCCCGGGCAACAAGAAAATCTCGCCTTCGTCGATATAAATGTCCCGGAACTGGCCGCTGGGTTCTACGGTTTTGAGGAGCATGCGACCACGGTATTGGTAAAAGAACTCCGGGGTGCTGTTGATGTGGTAGTCGGTGCGTGCGTTTGGGCCGCCGACGATCATGACTGTCAGAGGGTCCGAGTAGACGCAGTAGTTGTTTATCGGTGGTTTCAGGAGGTGTGAGTTTTCGTCTAGCCTGTTGTTTTGGGTTCAGAGTCGGTCTTTGGGGTATGTGGAAGGAGGTTGGAGGGGGGAAAATTCACCATTTTGGGAGGTTGAGTGGTGAGCCGAGTTTCGTAGCGATGGTGGTTTTTGCTGAAGGTGTGCTGCTGCTGCTGCTGCTTGACTGTTTGGATATAACGGAAAAATTGGCTCTAAAGGTTGGTGAGGGTCGTGGAGCTACTGCTGGTCTTGTCGCTGCTATGCCTCTACGTAGAGCTTGTCTGCTCAATGTCCTAAATGACTGCATCGTTTCGTCTGTTTGTGGTATGCAAGAAAACAGCAATGGCAAGGTGTGTTTTCTTTGAAATCCATCCAAAAGTCCCATCTCTCCACACGTCATGGATCAAAGCGACCAGAGTGCCAAGACGTACGGATATTGTGTCTTATCTCCATCTGGGGGGCCTGGACCTTCCCACCTCCCCCTCCAGAGAGCCTCGTAAGACGGCGTCAACGACTATATCGATTCTGTTCTTTGAGAAACACTTTCTTCTTTCTTTCTGCTTTTCTTTCCAGAACTCGCGGCTTGAGAGCAACGCAATATGGATCACTCACACATGGATCACGGCAACATGGGCCATGGCGGTATGGACCACGGCGGCATGGACCACGGAAACATGTGCAACATGAATGTAAGATATCATCTTCCCACAAGCATACCAGAGGCCCCGAAAATCAGGGTTTAATCTCGACGGTGGAATCAGATGCTTTTCACATGGGACACCGACAACCTCTGCATCGTCTTTCGCTCCTGGCGCGTCACTTCGACAATGTCCCTCATCTGGTCCTTGCTAGGCGTCATGCTGTTGACAGCCGGCTACGAACTCGTGCGCGAGCTATCGCGTCGCTACGAAGCCAGAGTCCAAAAGGACATTGACGATTTGCCGAGTAAGTTCAACTTTTTTTCCTTTTTTTTTCCCCTCTGTTCTGCTTCAAACTCTGTTCTGTGTCTTTTGTTTTCCCCCCCTTCCTCAAGACATGTCATCATCTACTATTTTTGTTTTTGTATCTTCTTATGCTTCGTCTTTACATCCCTCTCCCTTTTGTATTCGCTATCCTGCAATTGCCCTTTCTGCGTTGGAAAATACCATTTGCTAGAAAACTTGGCACTAAAATGGCAATATAACAAAAAAAAAGATGACGGTGAAGGAAGCTCATTGCTCGCATCAGGACGCAGTGCCGCCGACGCGCACGCAAAATCAAAGACCATCAAAGCCGCTCTCTACGCCGTTCAAGTCTTTTATTCCTTCTTCATCATGTAAGTGCTGCCCTTTCTTTTTTTTTTCTTCTTCCTCATTCAACCAAACCCAGAAGATTTTTCCCGAAAAGGGAGCAAACTTGCTTATTCAGAGAGGTGATAGGTTGTTGTTCATGACTTATAATGGTTGGATCATGTTGTCGGTCGCCGTGGGTGCGTTTGTGGGTTATTTGGTTTTTGGAAATTCCACTGTCACCAAGAGCGCTGCTTGTCATTAAAGCTACATGCTACCTAAGGAGCAGTCACGATTGAGAGGTTTGGGAGCAAGAAAGCTTTTTTTCAAATAGAAAGTTCGCAATAATATACAGAAACGCTTTATGATGATTCTGGAGATTTTTTATTCTGCTTTTTCCAGTTGTTTTCCCGCCCAAATCTAACAATCTCTTTGAATTCGTCCTCTGCAGATATTACCACACCTCACTCCTCCATGTCCTCGTCCTCATCTTCCTCTTCCTCCCCCTCAGCAGCCACCACACTAAAAGTCGGCGCCTGATCGACGCCAACGTACGAATCACTCATCAAAAACAATGTCAAATCATGCTTGCCCGGCGTCGGCACCGTAAAGTCCAAGCGTACCTTGAGCTCCCTCGCAATCGTGACCTTTTTGATGCTGAGCAAATTCTTAGTCCCCTCTTCACCGACCACCAACCACCAATTCTCCGTCTTTGGCGCGGGGTAAAAGGGCGCGTGTACGTCGAGATTGGGCTCTTGGTCTTCGTCGACGTCGCGTTCGATGCTGACGTTGACGAAACTGGGTTCGCCGGCGACGACGTTTTCTGCGTCTTCGAGCTCGAAGTTGAGCTCGATGTTGGGGTAGCGCTCGTTGGTGAAGCGAGCGGCATCGCCGAGCTGCGAGTTGCCGAGTCCCATGTCCTTGACCAATTTCTCATAATTGGGGTTTTCCGAGGGGTCCATGGCGTCCATGAATTCGAAAATGTCGTTGATGCCGTTGGCGTTGACGGCGTCGATGACTTGAGGCTCGAAATGGGGGATTTGCTTGAGCGGGGAGTCGCGGTCCCACATTGATTGGACGACCATTTGGCTCATTTCCATGGCGCTCATGGCGTTCAGGTGAGCTTCGGAAGACAAAACGTCGACGCAAGCGCTCAGCAACACGAGAACCTTCTTCAAGATCAACTCTTGATCCTTGGCAAGGTCTACGGGTAGTTGCATGCGTGAGAAGTGTGCTTGCAACAGGACGAACGCCTTGAAGTGAGGCGACTCGAAGTTGACTTCGGCGAGCTTGACGGGCACACGGTCGTAAATACGTGACAAGATGCGCTCTTCATGACGGCGAGTCTGAATGTCTTCGAACTCGGTGGCTGCAGTCACAATCTCCAGAATACCCTTCAGCTTGGTAGTCTTCTTCAATGACAGCAAGAAGGTCTGCATGGTGATGAATGAGATGTTGTAGTAACCAGCAATCATGGCGGCATTGAGCGGTGTAATTGAGCCGTCATCCTCCTCGTCAACCTCGATGATGTTGGCGTCGGTCAAGTCCTTGAGTGTAGACTCGATGAGCTCCGAGAGATGGTAGTTGAAGGCGTCTTGTGTAGTATCAGTAAGACCATAGAAACTAGGGTTGGCCATCAAACGACGGTAGAAGTAAGTGTAGGTGAACCAGTTGATAGCATCCTGAGTATCCTCTATCGTCTTTGTGCTGATCTCGGTGACGAAAACATCGTGCAAAAAGGCTTGAAGTTGACTCTCGACAGGAAGTGCCTCGGTCAAGAATTTCTTGTAGTAATCTCGCTTGACAGCTGGGCACATCAAGACACCCCTGGCCTTCTTGTCTTCCATCGGTCTGCCGGCTTTTCCGAGCATCTGTAGGATCTCACTGATTGGGTAATCGATGTAACGATGCTCACGACCTTCGAAGAACTGAGTACCCATTACGATGACCATGTGAGCAGGTGCCTGGACCTCCCAGGCGCAATCCCTCGAGACAAGCATGACTTGAATGGCACCAGCTTTGAAGAAGTGCTCTACAGCACGCTTGTCGAATGGACTGAGTGCCTCGTGGAAGTAACCGATGCCGTGCGACAAAGATTCAGCCAAAGCACGTTCATTGATCTTCTCGAGCACCGAGGAAATATCCTCAAGGTTGGCATTGAGGAAGCGGTCTTCCTGGTCATCTGCGACACAAGCAGCGAGCAAGTCCACAGCAGTTGCACGAACCTGTTTGCGGTTGGGGATAAAAACCATGGCAGGTTGGCCAGCCGCAAGCTGCGCGATGGACTGGTAGACAGGCTTGACCATGGCCAGCATAAGAGATGGGAAGTGAGGAATGGTGAAAGGTTGGATGTGGAGCTCGAGAGGGATTTGGCGGTATTGCGGGCTGAAGTTGAAGATGGTGTGCTTGCTAGCTCCGAACCACTCGCCAACATCACGAGCATTTGACAGCGAGGCGCTCAAACCGATGATTCGAAGCCCATTCTCAAGCTGCTTGCTAATCGCGTGGCTTCGTGAGACGACAGTTTCGTAGATGTAACCGTTCTGTCCTCCGATCATGTGAAGATCATCGGCAATGACGAGCGTCACAGCCTGAACATTCTTTCTGCGCTGCCACATCCGCGACATCATATCCCACTGCTGAGGTGTAGCGAGAATGAGATCACCTTCACCAAGCAGCTTGAGATCAGCCGTAGTCTCACCGATCAGCTTGACAATCTGTTTGCCGCCAGCGATGCCAGTCAAGCGAGATTTCCAGTCCTTGTAGCGGGCATCAATAGCTTCTTGGAAAGGTGCAAGATAAACAGCCTTGCCATCTCCTTGACTCCAGTGACGAAGGAGAGCAAACTCAGCGCAGACAGTCTTGCCGCTGCCGGTAGAAGAGCCAACGAACACATTATCGTCGGAGGAGAACAAGGCGTTGAAGGTCTGGGTCTGAATCTTGTTGAAACGTTCCCAATCAGGATACAAGTTGACAAATTCATCACGCTTGAGAGCTGCGATGGGGAGAGGTTGCAGATCCAAAAGAGGGGTGTGAGCAGGGAACTTCTCAGGCAAGATAAGCTTCTGGAACGACACTGCCAGGCGGGCTTCTGAGTGCATCCATCTATCAGACAGGACCGTGATGAAGTAGTTAGGCGGCATAGGCTCAGTGATGGGAACAGTGAATTCAACCAGATGCTCATTCAGCTCGGCCTCGGCGTACTCCTTGCGAAGAACGAATTGGTCGTGGAACAGAATCTCTTCGCCGTCACAGTCCTCTACGAGGATCCAGAAGCTTTCCGACTTGCCGTGGAGAGCTTCATCCCACTCAAACCTGGGTGAGATGGTGAGCTCCACACGCAACATAGTCCTGGTCATGGGCTGAACCTGTGCCTGGATCTCGAGTCGGGGGAACTTCTGGACAAGGGCACAGACTTGTCTGCCAGCTCTAGGTAAGCCAAGAAGCTCGCCCATACGGGGAGGATCAAGGTCGAAGTAACTTGACCATGGCACATCAATACGTTCAGCTTTGCGAACGATATCAGCGGGGCATTCTGGGAACTGTCTGAGTGGCGACATAGTAGGCCACATGCGCTTCTCGGCCATTTTGCAAAGGTTGAGGGCGTCCTTAACAACCGATGCAAGACCCTTCTTGAGAGCAATCTCAAAGACAGCTCTGAGGATACGACCGGCAGATTGCGTGACATATACCAGATCAGCCATCAGAGCAAGACCATCAAGCTTGAGCCGAGACACATATGCTTGGAGCAACACGTTGATCTTGCAATGAGGCTCGTCAATGGTTTCCTTGACAGGGATGGGGACTCTGCCGAGCAGCTTGGCAAGTTCGAGCTTCTCGTCCTGACGAACAGGAATGTACTTGAATTCTTCGCTAAGAGCGAAGACACGGAACAGCTCAATTGGTGTGATTGAGGGTTGGATCTGCTGGTTGTAGGTCAACATCGACTTGTGTGTAATGTAGTAGTGGGATGCAATGCGGCCTAGCTCCGTAGACACAATGCGACCAGCTCTCTTGTCATACTTGACGAGATTTGCTTGTTCCAGAAGAAGAGCCGCGGCATGAATCAGGTCAACTCGCTTCTGTTCAAGGGTCTCGTCATCCTCATAGTCGGCGCCAACTTGGTACAAAGCCGGCGATCGCAACATACGCACGAATAGATACGTGTAGCCTAACCACTCGACACCCTCATCACGAGTGCGTACGTTGCCGAGAACAACTTCAGCATTGAGATTATCTGCCAACTTGCTGACAAGCTGACTCTCAATTGGGAGCTGCTGGTTCAGCAACGACAGGTAGTATTGAATCTCCTGCTGCGTGGTAATGATGATACCTTCACCATATGTATCGTACTGTGGACGACCAGCACGACCAAGCATCTGGAGAACATCTTGAGGAGACAATTCAACCCAGCTACCCTTCTCTGGTGAGTAGATCTGAGTACCCTTGATGATGACCGTGTGGGCTGGAAGGTTGACACCCCAAGCGAGAGTGGCCGTACAAACCAGCACTTGCACGTCACCAGAAGCGAACAATTCTTCTACTGAAGTACGATCTGCTCTGCTCATTCCAGCGTGATGAATACCGAATCCATAAGGAAGTAAGTCCTTCAGGTCTGCATTCGTCACACTTTCCGCTTCCTCGGTCAAAATTTCTCGACTTGCAGCATCGTGCTTAAGAATTTGACCGATCGTCTCGAGCTCGAGAGCCTTGTCACGGATGTATTTGGCTGTTTTGGCTGTCTCCTTACGAGAGTGTACGAAGATCAGCATCTGATTGCGTTGCTGGCCAACTTGCTCTAGGACTTTGTTATAGCAGATGTCGTTCATGGTCTTCAACTGCTTGATAGCCTTCTTCTCGGTGACACCAATAAACTCCTGCTTCAGTGGGCAGGGTCTGTAGGTGCCGTCGAAATGGAACAGACCCTTTTGCATGTCGACTCTCAGGAAGGTCGCGACATCACGGTAGTTCGGGAGTGTGGCACTTAGACCCACAATACGGACCGGCTCGCCAGTCTGCTCGATTTTGCGAATTTGTCTGCTGACAATACTCTCGAGAACAGGACCACGGTCGTCGTGCAGCAAATGAATTTCGTCGATACAAATCAAGCGGACAAGGTTGGTGTAGCTGGTGTCGGTAGCTTTGCGAGTGATAACATCCCACTTCTCTGGGGTCGTGACAATAACCTGTGTTTCGGCGATTTGTTGCTTGGTGAGTTGGCGATCACCAGTCAGCTCTGAAACTTTGATTCCGTAAGGCGCAAGACGTGCGCCAAAGTTGCCGACCTGCTCTTGAACCAAGGCCTTCAATGGAGCGATGAAGATAATCTTGAAAGCATCCAGATCGATCTCACCGGTCTCGGAGTTACGGTGCTTGCCGATCTCGCGCAGCATCGCAAGCATGGCCACGTTTGTTTTTCCTGAACCAGTGGGCGCGCAAATCAACATGTTACCATCATCCTTGAATGCGGTAGGGAAACAGCGTGTTTGGATACGGTTGAGTTCTTTCGAACTGCCGAATCCTATACGAGCCCACTCGGGCAGTTCGGTGGTGGGAAGGTTGGGTGTCTCAAAGTCCTCACGTTTGCGCTTGGGAGCCGGCACGTGGATCTCGTCGTAGCCCTTGAAGGTGCGCTTGGTCGATCCTTGTGGCAGCTTTACACTAGGATTCGTCATTAGGTGGTTGCCCTGGTCGAAAACCAGATTCTCCAGGTTGATGTTTCTGCTTGGTTGAAGGCCACCGACGAGACCCTCCTTCTTCTCTTCGGGCTCGGCAGGCTTTCCAGTGGCTGTGTCGAGGTCCATGAGGTCAAATTGCATCTTACCTCCTGCTTGTCCTTCTGCACCTTGCTGGCGTGTTTTGAGCTCCTTGAGAATGCTTCCGTGTCCTGCTTGAACCATCTCGCGCTCGACAGCCACACGAGCAGGCTCATCTTCTCCAGCTCTTCTCCATCTTGTTGCCCAAACGACCTTGTCTCTGTTCTTGACAAGCTTCGAGACCAGCTCGTGATGCTCGTAATCGAAAAGCTCCATTAAATCGTTCTCTACATCGCGCAGTTGCTTTTCCTCGCCATCTTCGTTCAAGCCAGACATTATGTCTAGCGCTTGTGATGTCTTGTCCTGCTGAATATGTGCATCTTCATAAAGTTGGCCGATTTGTCGCTGAAGCCAGAAGGCGTCGATCTCGTGGGCGGGTATTGTGTCTTCCTGGCCGGCCTTTGCTGAGCGGGTTGCAGTCGGGGCGGAAAAGACAAGGTCTTCATCATCGCCTTCGGCGGCCATATCTTCGGGTTCTTGGCCATCGGCATCGTCTCTGATAATGTTTTCCGAATCCTCGATGGCATCATCGTCATCCGACTCTGCCTCCCCATCACGAACCTCGTAATTTTGACCTTCGTCCTCATCTTCGTCGCCAAAGTCGACAGCAACACCCTGACGATCATCAATATCATCAGCTTCGCCGCCTCCGTCTGCATCGTCCATGTTCTCGTCCTCATCTTGAGCGTCGTAGTCGGTGATTTTCTTGCCCAAGTTGACAAGTTCGTTGAATTCCTTTGACGACAGACTGACACCGACAATGTCATCAATCTCCCTCTTCTTATCAAACTCTTTCAAGTCTTGGTCCTTCAAGTACTCTAGAATGCTGTCGGTGGCACTGGCAGTAATATGAAGACCGTAGTCGCCTCCCATCTTCTGGGCTACCAGTGTGTTGATCAAGGTGTAGGTCGCTTGTGTGGCAGGCGTACGAGGACGGTATCGTAGGCCTTCAATGTTGAGGTCCGCCTGTGATAGAATGCCAGATGCACGAGCACTTTGAGCGGGCTCTGTTCTCTTGCGCTTTCTTTGGGCATCCTGAGCGGCGGGTTGTGCAGGTGCAGATTCGCGGGCATTTCGCGAGCCCATGTCGTTCAGGTTGATGCGACCAGCAAGCGATTCCGGATCACCAGTACTGTCATCACCTCGGCGCGTGATGAATCGGCGGTCCGCCTGGAGGACCAGGTTGGACATGGCCGAGTACTTGTACTGGTTAAGGCGCTTCGCATCTTCGTTTTCGGCCATGGTGGCAACGGTGTAGTGTGTAGATGGGAATTGGTGATGAGCGGCGGGCGACAGACGTAGATGGATGGCTCCCTACGCGTGTGCTGCCTTGACGAAGGCTTTCTCTCGACCAGAGAGCTTCGGCGGCGAACTCGCGATGAGAGCTTGGCAGGACAGCGGAGCGGAGAAGACAGCGCCGCCCTCTCCGCTCCGCTGTCCTTGGCACGCTCATCTGACTGTTCGATGTTTCCTTGATCTCCAAACTTCCCGCTTTTAGCGCCCGTCATCGAAAAGCACAGGCTTCCGGGCCCGAGTTGTCACTGGCAGATGCTGATACGGAACGCTGCCCGGCTTCTGGTCCAACAGCTAGTGCCAAGCTGGTTAGAAGCACTATCGACACATGCATGAGCGGATCAGAAGTTGAGATGTGTCAGAGTGACGTTCTGATACTTGGTGCACTGCCTGCTCATACTGTACTATCGATACATCTGTCTTGTAATGCTTCTCGATCACGAATGGGCCTTTCATGTGCAAAGAACCACAAGTTCTGGAAGACGGGCTGTGTAACGAGTCCCAGACGTTCAATATGATCAACGCACGATGATCGTGGTTTGCCGCGCGGGGTCCTCACATCGTCATCGTGGCTGCACCTGGCGTCGATCAATTCCCGCAACGCTGCCTAGAGCTTCCAGGACTTGTTTCCTACAAGTTCTTGACCCTCCCTCTTTCCTCTTGCTCACACATTAAACTTCGACAAGTACAAGGTACCTGTCCCTCTCCATATCAACATGGTCTCACTGTGGGGATCAAAGAACGACGACGAGCATCCTGACGATGGCTCAACCACACCGAGAGGCTCGACAGAGGACACCAGACGGCCTCCGTCGAGACGTTCTTACGAGCGTCGAGAACGGGAAGCAGATGAGAGAACCAGACTCTTGCCTGCTCATCCTCGTCCTCCTCACTCGGATGGCTACCTGGATCCTGACGACCCAGCTGTAAGCCTCATCTTTACCGTGTCGAAACCCCTGTGTTGACATTCCCAGGTCTCCCCTTACAACCTCTGGACTGTCCGCTTCTTGAGATACCTCACCGTCCTCTTCTTCCTCATCAACTTTGTCTGGTGGGTCCTGCTCTTCGTGAGCATCTTTGTCTCTCCTCCTGGTCTCCACACCAGAGGTTCTGGCTTCTTCGACTTCTCCTACACCACTCTGACCGCTGGCAACCTCCTGGTCGCCATCCTCTTCTTCGCCGCACCTTCCAAGGCTATGCGCATCACTACGGGCATCATCACCGCCATCTTGGCCATTGATCTGATTATGATTCTCGCCATTCCGCGTCTGAGACTCGAGGAAGGCTGGCCCGGCATCGCTTCAATTGCCTGGGCTACACTGATTGGCTTGTGGTGTGTACTGACCGACAGAGTTGTGGCCTGGGGCAAGCGCGAAGAGGAGGAGCGTCTCACTGGACGTGCCGAGACCCGCAGAACTCTACGCGAGTGGTTGGCTGTCTCGGTAGCCACTCTGATTCTCATCATCTACGCTATCATTGCTGTCCTCATGACCGCAACTCTTGTGTTGCGTGCTCGCGATGCTACTCTTCCCATGGATGGCGATCGCTACTACGTCGATGGTGAGAAGTACCAGGTTCATCTTGCCTGTCTGGGTAACGTCACCTACGGCTCCGATGGTCGCGCCAATCCCACTCTCTTGCTTGAGGCTGGCGAGGTCCCTTCAGAGTACGACTTTGAGCACTGGGCCTATGCCGCTTGGAAGAACGGTACTGTCGATCGCTATTGCTACTGGGATCGTCCTGGTTATGCCTGGTCCGACAGTGCTCCCAGTCCTCACAGTGCCGGTATGTCTGCCGACGCTTTGTCTGAGGCTTTGGCTGTTGCTGGAGAAGAGGGTCCCTTCATCTTGGTTTCTGCTGGCTATGGCTCCATCGTTTCGCGTATCTTTTCTGCTCGCAATGTCCGCAACATTGCCGGTATCATGATGATCGATCCGCTCCACGAGGATCTCCTCTACCGCATTGGCGGCGCATACCGCGGTTTTGTTCTCTGGGGCTGGGGTATCATCTCGCCTCTCGGCCTGCAGCGCAACTTTGGTGCCATCTTCAACGGTCGCACGAGAGAGGATCGCGTCTATGGTCGCTCTGCATACCAAGGTGGCAAGTTCATCAAGGCTCAGCTTCAAGAAAACCTCGTCGCCGATTCTTTGACCAAGAATGAGGTGTCCAGCGCCCGTACCATCCAGACGCCCGATGTCCCTCTCGTCATCATCAGCAGTGGCATCAGCAACCGTCGTGACAGCGAGTGGGAACGTAAGCAACGTGACCTGACCAAGCTCACCGAGAATCTCATCAGCTGGGATGTCGTCAACAAGGCACCCCACGAGGTCTGGAGAACTCTGGATGGAAGAAACGTCATGGACAAGAGATTGAAGGATATTGTCAAGCAAAACTACAAGGCTTACTCTATCAATGCCGAAGAGTAAAGTAGTTGATAATCAGCCCACGCGTCTTTTCTCCCGATTTGCTTGGTATCATGAGATTCAACGGAATCATGGCGGTTAGCGTGGCTTTGAGCAACGATGTTAATGTCTTTACTGTTTTACTTGTTTTTCCATGCGATGGTGCATCTCCGTACATAAGTCTTTTTATGCTCTCGGCAATAGCACATTCAGTGTAGCTTTGATAGACTTGACTAATGACCATTTCCGATATGATTGTTCATCAGACGGTGCACGTTGCCTCAAGCAATTCGACCCTCAGGCGCATCACGATTCTGCAAAAGTGGTGCATCCTCCCCATCCTGGTACTCACGCGTGGTAAAAAATCGCGTCAACCTCCTCTGCCCCCTCCACTGCCTCTCCTGCACCAACTCCGACCCCTTCAACCCCCAATGCCACACCATACCGGCCACAAACCCCACAGCATCGTTCTTGAACGCCAAACACCCAGCCACAGTCACCAACATGACATTCCACCTATTTCTCCTCTCTTGCTCATCCAACTTGCGTCTCTTATCCGCCGCTTCTTCATTCTCCTGCTCTGTTTCCTCCCAAAGGTCTTTTTTGTCGTCGAGGGATTGGCCGACTTTTGCCAATTCTACGCCTGCTGCTAGCACCATTACGCCTAGGAGGCTTTTCGGGAAGCGTTGGAGCAAGGGGATGATGGATTCGCCTGCTGTCAAGCCCAGAAGCAGTTTTACTAGTCCGAGGATGATGATGCTGGCGCCGCTGCGAGCGCCGAATCTGTACTGGCCTGCTAGACCGCCGCTGCCGTGGCATACGGGCATGGCCCCGAACCAGCAACCGACTAGATTTGCGAGGCCGACTGAAAGACCGATTTCAGTGTTCGAAGGTGTGGACGGGGATGACGGGAAGAGTGAGGCGGAGAGGGAAGTCACTGCCAGGATGCTGTTCAAGGTTGTAAGGGGGAGTTGAGGGAGACCTGCTTCCAGGGCGCCTTTGCGGAAGTCTGACGGGGAGGGGATGTAAATCCTGGGATGCCAGGTATGGAAGCCTGTGGTGATGGAAGGGGTGTGTGATTTGGCGAGTAGGATGCCTCCGAATAGCAGGCCGAGGAGGAATACCAGCAGTGCGTACGGGACGCGAGGGACCACTGATGAGAAGAGGAGAAAGAGGAATGCTGCCATGGCCCATAGCCAGTTATCTGACCAGTCTGGACTAACCCAGCCAAGCGGCTTGAGCAGGCTGCCGCCTGCAGAGATGACCAGGGCGAGACCCGCTCCCATCTGGATACCTCTGACAACAGGAATGGGTACCACGCGGCCAAACCACTTTAGCAAGCCTGTAATGCTCAACAACGTTACGACTCCAGCAACAAAAAGCCCAGCAGCAGCGTTCTCGGTCTTGGTGTAAGATTGGCTTATGGCGATGGCAGCGATGGCTTTCATGGGCTGTACAGGAAGTGGGATGCCGAATGCAACTCCTGTTGCTATGTTGGCGATGCCAGAAAAGACAAGAGTGGCCGAAAGCGATATCGAATCTGTCAGAGTGAGGGCGATGAGCAGAGGAAGAAGAGTTCCTAGGTCACCCAGGGCTCCAGACAATTCGCTCAGCGGTTGTGTTCGTAGTGTGCGTAGGTTGTGTTTGTTCACGTTTGCCAGACGTGTGTAGAGAGAAGCCATCCTGATGGTCTATTGGGTCCTAAAAAATATGATAGATATGCAACGCAGGAAATGCTCAGGTAAGATGCTGCAAAGGTGCAAAGGATACTACCGCTGAAGTCGAGATGCAAAACACACAAACGCGTGATCCAGCCACGCCGTCCTTGTACCGGCAGGAAAATATAGTGGTTTGTCAGAAAGTTGGACATTGTCACATCGTCACCGCCTCGGAGATAGCAATGGACGGAGCCCTTATCGCTTCCGGACCGATGTCTGCCGATCAGTGACAGCCGCGCTTGGACCATGAGCTTGGTGGACAGGGTCTTACGAGTGCCGAAGGAATGATGCAGCCTTGTGAATCACAAACTTGAGAAACTCATTCAAGACCATCATTCTTCGCATTCAGTCTTGATTACGAGCGTCAGATGTCTATCTGAGAGCGCGCTCTGGATATGGAATCTGAAGCATCCAAGCGCCGTTCGGTGCGTCAAGCCATAACTCGAAAGAGGAGTCTTTACCAGGATCCGGACACGGACGATGATGACCTGCTTATTGACATTGCCGACGAGGCGGGTTCGCCAAGTGGGCATTTTCAATCTTTAGAACCCGAACAAAAGCGACAAAAGACAGTCAAAAGACGAACAAGCAAGCCCTCTCCTAGAGAAACCAGGTCGACTGTGAAGAAGCCTGTGTACAAGAAATCGCCACCCAAGCGTAAGGCTAAGCATGCTTCCAAACCAACCAAACAGGTCGCGCCTGTTCCACCACCAATTTCAAGTGATGGAGTGATACCAAAGTGGCAGACTCTTCCGTATGAGATTCTATCGCAAATATTCGATTATGCATTTGCTGCCGAACTCGAGCATGAGACTGGTGGCGTCGCGAGCAGAAGAGTCAACCACCCAAACACATGGATCATGAGAACTGCTCGAAAAGTTTGTCGAGCGTTTTCAGAGCCAGCTTTGACAGCCTTCTACAGATCGCCGAACCTCCTGGCAACGCGATGGTTGGAAGACTTTTCTGCTCTTGTCAAGCAACCCAACAACCAGCTCCTGTATTCTTACAATATGAAGGTCACTTCCATAGAAGTATCCGCTCGCAATCTCGAATCTTTCGCCAAGATTCCCACCTCATCCTTGGCCGAGATGGTATCACAATTACCACGACTCTCGTCACTACTCATCACGCATCAGCTGGACGAACCACCATACGAGTACCAAGGTCGCCTTCCCCGTTGGAAATATCCCATGGAACTCTTCGATGCACTTGACGCGAGTAACATCCGACTCGACTGCTGGAGATGGAACCAACATCTCATCGAGCAGCAAGACGGCAAACCAGTGTTGCAAGGGTATGCCGAATGCTTGAATCCATACAAGTGGACTTGTTGATACTGACATTCATATAGGCTCACAGAGTTCATGAGTCAAGTACACCAGAGACTGTCTTTCCAAAGCTTGCGCCATCTCACTGTCTCTCATATTTCAGCGATAGCTGCCGAAGCAGTTACCCCCGAGGAAGAAGCTGCCGACGTGGCTTTTGGTAGGATGGTCGTTGGTCTACCAAAGTTAGAGACACTGTCTTTCGAAAGTTGTGATCGGCTTTCTGTCGAGATGCTACTTCAATTGCCGAAAACTCTCAAGACTCTCAAGTTCATCAACTGTATGCCCCTTAATTCGGACATGTTGAGTGATTATCTTGCCAGTCATGGTCACTCGTAAGTTGTCTACTGCTCTCACATGTGTGTCATTCCCATATCTAATTATGACTACGATAGAATCGAAGAGCTAGTCCTTGATCATAATCCGTTCCTTGATCTGGCGTTCTTCACATCTCTGCGCTCAACATGTCCTCAGCTCAAGTCGCTGAAGATGGATCTGTATGACCACAGAGAGAACCATTTCCGCCACTTTGGCGAACCAAAGTACGAAAGTTTGTTACTTGAAGACGAGATCCCGACTTGGCCTTCGACACTGCAGACATTGGAGCTTGTTCACCTGCAGAAGTGGTAAGCTTCTATGTTCAGTACCCGTTCTTTAATCATGCTCATCCCTTACAGGGGTGCCAATGCCGCACAAAACCTCTTTCGATCACTCGTTGAGTCCGCCCACATGTTGCCAGATCTTCGAAGATTGGTGCTACAAGCTCACATCAACATTTCTTGGAGAGACAGAGCAGCCTTCAGAGATCAGTGGATCGAGCGCTTGCGACGTGTGTATCAGCGGTACCCGCAAAATCCAGACCCGAAACTTGCCTCGCTTCGAGCTTTTAGAGAGTGGAAGTCAAAGGAGGCTGGCAGTCTAAACAATCAGCAACGCAGCTCTCTGAGCCACGTTGAGATTATCGTACGCAAGCCGTCATTGACATCCCAAACTTCGCAAGCTTCGGATGATGAGCCTTTGGCCAAGCGACGCAGCAAACGTGCTATCAAGCCGACTTGTCCGCCACCAGCTTCTGCTCCACCGGCTGAGATTAAGGCCGGCCGTGGTCGTCGCAAGCGTGGTCGCAGGACCTCTGATGCAATCTCGGTAGCTTCTGGCGACAATGCTGAAGAGGGCGAGGACTGGCGCAATACACCCGAGCACTTTATACAAGGTCTTTGTAACATAGTCGACATTCGCATTGACAATCAGCGACCACGCGAGGAACAGTTCAACGAGACACATTTCTTGGACTCGGAAGCCAGTGGTGATGAAGAATGGACCGAAGGGGCAGAAGTTGAGGCAGATGATTACGCATGGTGATGTTCATGCTGCAATGGATTTGGCGTTGGGTTCATGGTGTCTAGGGGATTTCGCGGACCAAATTGCTAAGATACCACGGTGGCTTCACGGGCTGAAATGGGTTACGGCGTTCTACTTGTTACAAATGGTCGAATGTTTAGTCAAACTTTTTGTAATCAGCTCTGTTGCTCGAGTTGAATACCTATCGTCGTCGTGGTTCTGATGTTTTGTCAGGTTATACTTACTCTCAATCCCGATATTCCTTCATCGCTGCTGTAGCTCAGTGGTAGAGCGTGGGATTGCAGTTTACTGCAACTATCCTAAGGTCCGTTGTTCGACCCAGCGTAGCAGCTTTACCTTTTACCCCTTGCCTGTGCAGTAGGCGCCGTTGAACAAGGCCAGGTTGGAGGATTGAAAGGGGGCTTTGAATCCTCATAGTGGACTTGGAATTCGGGTATCCGACCATAAAAATTGCTCTTTTTGATCAGAGCCAATCAAGACGACGGAGAACAGAGGCCGGCCGGTCTCGGTCATTGCTTGCCGTCTCTCATTGACAAAAAAAAAAGAGCTCGTGACAATTTCTTTGTTGTGCCTCGAAAGGGCAAAAGGAAAAGCTGCTACGCTGGGTCGAACAACGGACCTTAGGATAACTGCAGAGACTGCAATCCCACGCTCTACCACTGAGCTACAGCAGCTTTTTTTGGAATCTTTGGAAAAAAAAAATATAACCCCATTTGATCAAGCTCAGTCGCAAATACCTGGATGCACCAGGCCGACGTCACCAAACAGACAAATCGCAACAACCACAACAGTCGACAAGCACACCTGTCACAAACAGAAGCAACATCTACCACTCCGCCTCAACCGTCCCCCTCATCCTCTCCAAGAAATCACAGACCTACATGGCACAATAGCCGCATCACGAAACCTGCACGACCCCAACATCAAACCATGGCATCACGGTACACCTCTCCCCCCTGCTCAAATCACCCCAAGAGCCGTCTTTGCAGACACCACTGGCTAAAGCCTCCCCAGCTTCCACCAACGCGACACCAACCGCTCCTCGCTCTTCTCCGGCTACGACCAACGCTCGCGCCCCACCTCGACATCGCCAAACCCCTACACGGCGAGCAATGGCTACAACGTCCCTGCTTCTTCCTCGAACACATTCTCCGCATACCCCAGCAACAACAGGAACAATGTCGGAGTTGGGAATCCAGACTCTGGTTTCCGATCGGCGACACCGGACAAAAGGGGCGCGTACAGTGATGCCGTTCTCTCGGAACTCGAGAGCCAGAATGACGACCAAGTGTCCGAGATGAGCAAAAAAGTCGGCATGTTGAAAGATGTGAGTTTTTTGATTTTTCCAAAAAAAAAAAAGATGTTTGCTTGATCCCCCAAAGTGCTAAAACAATCATGGATCAAAAGCTTACCCTGCGCATCGGCGACGAAATCCGCGATTCGACGGCGCTGGCGGAAAAAATGAATGATCAGTTTTCGAATACGAGTAACAAGCTCAAGGGGACGATGAATAGGATGTTGAGGATGGCAAAGAGTACGGGCATCGGGTGGAAGGTGTGGCTGATTTTCTTTGCGTTTGTGATTGTGCTGTTCTGGTATGTCTGGCTCTTTTAAAGTCCGGCGGAGGCAGAGCAGAATGTGAACACGATGTTGGGGGGCAGATCTGGTCATGGGTTTTTTAGCGAAGGCGTCTTTGAGGGAGGGAGCCCTTTTTTTAACTCTTGTACAGAAAGGAAGGAGGTTATGAGCAAGGAAGAAAGTGTAATATGATGATCGTGGGTATCTCTGGCTGTAATGAATAAAAAATAAAAGAAAAAGAGAGAGTCATGATGACCAAAGACGAATCATCTCTGGTGGTTGGATCTGTGACCAGCTGACCTCAGGCGACTAGCGGGAGCAGGACTGCTGGTGACAAAAGAGCTGTCGAGCAATGAACTCACGTCTCTGCTCAACAGACTGCTGCGACTGCGGTGCATGATGGCTCCCACCACCTCGCTGTGCCCGTCCTCGGACTGCTGCTGTTGCTCTGATCCACTCTGCTCTTCTTCTTCGTCGTCCTCGTCCTCATCTTCAGAATCTTCAAGTTCGCTGTCGGTGTGTTGATAGCTACCAGCCTCTGGCACACTATCGTCCAAATCCCGCTCGATGCCCAAGTCAAGCTCATCCTGCGCAACACCCGTCAACTCTGCCTCTTGCATGTACGCATACCTCTGTTGCTCGCGAGACTCTTCATCCAGAGCAGCCATACTCGTATCCGCAAACATGCTCTCCTCATTGAATGTAATATCCTCCGCAACAGGGATTTCACTGTGCAACAACTGCGACTGCACTTCCCCCTCTTCCTCTTCTGACGAATCAGTAACGTCTTCTTCTTCTTCTTCTTCTTCTTCCTCTTCCTCCTCCTCATCTTCTTGATCGGCATCGGGAATCTCCTCATCCAAATCCCTTTCCTCCTCTTCTCCCGCATCTTCCCCTTCAGCAGCAGCAGCAGCAGCCCTCTCCCTGGCCTCCTCGGCTTCCTGCTGCGCCTGCATATCCATCATCATTTGCTCGCGCCTCTGCATGGCTTCTTGCTCTTCCCGCTCGGCTTTTTCTTCGGTTTCGGCTTGCAGTGTCTTTGCGACTCCCGGTGGTTTGATCCAGCCCGCCCCGAAGCGGCGGATGTTGTGTTTGCGGCTGGAGATGGCGTGTTCGTCGGCGAGCAGCTGGGCTAGCGATTGCCGTGTTGGCGCCAGGCTTTGGTGTGAGGTTTGGCGGCGGGATTGCTGAGGGCCGTTTGTAGCGTCGTTGGTGGATGGGTCGGGTTGTTGTTGTGGTGGGCGTAGGTGGGGCGAGAGGAAGAAGGAGTATTCCTGTTCACGGTGGGTGTTAGTGTTGGAGTCATGTGGTCTTTGTCTTTGTAGCATGCTCACATTTTGAGGCGCGAGTAATGGTAGTGACAACATTTCGTTTGATGTTGCGGTTTCTTGGTTAATCTGTGTGTGTTGATTTGTTTTGAAGGTGGAAAGTGTTTTTGGCATGTGAAATCCCCACCGAAAGCCGACCGCATCGTCATCTTTCTGAAGGTGCACGCAACAACTTTAGAGATAACAGACGTGAACACGAGATGATCGTAGAACTGTTTGTTTTGCATTACTTTTGGTATGGGCAGCCCCATCTGTATCTCGTCTTTTCTCATCAAGGACTGCAAAGCTAAGCTAATAATCAGCCCTTCTTCCTCTTCCGCCTCCAGCAAATTCCATAGCTTCGTCAACAGCCTACAGCATGTTGGCTCTGCGCATAACAAGCCTCTGTCTATCTAAAGAATCGGCCGTCATGAGACATCAAAAGCCGGAGCTATGTAGCGTCGTGTTGAAGTTAAGGATCGGGCATTTTTCAGCACCGATCCTTGTAATCTAGTACTGTTACAAGTCCATCATTCCAAAGCTATCGTTCGGCCCATGTTCAGCGCAGACTCTGGTTCTTGATGTCGTTGATCTGGCGAGAAAGGCCAGAGACGATGCGGAGGGCAGGGTCCTGGACGTTGTTCTCGGCAATCAACATGTATGCTCCTTGCATGCGCTGCTGGAGAACATCCATGATCTTGGGTGCGACTTCTCTAATCTCGGCATCGTTGAGGTTGATGGTCGACAAAACAGTGCTGAGCCAGGAGAGACGCTCGTCAACGTGCTGCTCAAACGAGGAAGTTAGGGCGGCTGATACAGACAGAGACACGAGTGGGCTGAGTCTCTGCAAGTATGCAGGGTTGATACGGACAAAGAGCTTGTCGAAAAGTTCACCCTGGCGTTCGGATTGGAGCCACTGTATTCGAGGTCAGCAATCTTGTTCTTGAGACTGTATGTGTTGAATCTCACCTGAATGGTTCCTTCCTCATATCTACCTTGAGTCATCAGGTTTGTTATGCCCTCCAGCTCGGGGTCTTCGATAGAAGGCACAACATCAGCCTCGGTGGAAATAGCAGAGTTGGCCGAGTTGTCACCTGCAATCTGGCGCTGGAGCTTGAGGATCTGTTCTTGGAAGGCCGACTGTCCAGCAGCCATCTCGTGAACTGTCTTTGAAAGACTAAGAACCAGGTCTGAAAGCTGCTCAATCTTGGCGTTATCCTTCTGGCGCTGAACCTCGGCATCCCGAAGCTGCTCGGTGAAACGACGTTCAACATCGGTGATGGCCTTCTTGGTTGTCGTCTGGGCGAGATTTGTGAAGTTGGGGACGATTGTATTGCGCAAGAGGGTGGTGAGAGACTGCTCAACCTGGGGAGCCAGTTTGGAAGCAGTGTGCTCAGAGATGACGCGCTGAAGTTCCTTCTCTTGCATAGCAGCTGCGATGGCAGGTGCCAGTGAGGCTTTGAGTTCGCCAGGAACAACCTTGGCGATGTGTTGAGAGACTGCAGAAGAGAGCTTCTCGTTCAGCAAGGCCGAGCTAGTCTCAGCAATGGCAGGAATGACACTGCTAGTGATGTTGGTGCTGATGATCTTGTTCAGCGTCTTCTCGACATTTTCGGTCAAAGTACTGGACACAAGTCGGAGCACAGCATCCTGCTTGGCGGCGGCAGCAGCATCTTGGACACGCTTGTCGTCGTCGAGCCTACGATAGAGAGACTCGATCTCCTTTGAAAGAGCAGCGCTAACAGCCTTGTTGATGGCCTCGCTGTCAAAGGAAGGACCTTCAGTAGACTTGACAGCCTTCTCAACTGATGCAGGCGAAGGGGTGACAGCAGGAGTTGCCTCCTTGACGGTAGAAGCAACCTCGGAAGTAGAGGCCTTGGGACGAGCAGCCAAAGCGTACGAGGCAGGTGTGATGATGGCAGGGTTGATCGAGTTCTCAGCGGCGTTCTGCTCTGGAATAGCCTTCTTGGATTTCTCGGCCTTGGAGATGCCGTTGACTACAGGCTCCTGTTTAGCCGTAGGCTTGGCAGCAGCAGCAGCGGGCTTGACAGGCTCGGACTTCTGAGGTGAGGATGGTGCAGCAGCCTTGGCTGGTTTGGCAGGTGCCTCTGCAGTAGCGGCGTTGGGAGAGATGCTAGACACGAAGATAAGACCCGAAGTTTCGGCATCGACAGGGTGGAGAACTTTGTTATCGCGGCTCCAGCCCAAGTCTTCGTGCTTGATGTTCATGCAGGTGACTCCCTTTGAGTGCATGGCATACAACTCGAACAGGACGTCACTGGAGGCATCGGAAGCAACAGGAGTGTGGAGCATATCCACGCTGCGCAACTGGCCCTTGGAAGCGAAAGACAGCTCGCGAATGCCGCTCATAATGGCGGTCGATTCAGGACGAGGCAGGTTGGGGTCTTGCTCAGCAAGCATGGTAGTGTATCTAGCCTGATCCATGCTGGGAATGTTGTAGCGGGGAGCAGACAGATGGATGAAGTAGATCGAGTTGCGTGTAGGATGGCCAAGAGCAATAATGCCAGTCTTGGGATGGTATGAGATGCTGCAGATGGCATCTGAATCCTTGTCGTGGGGGAAGTGAAGCTCCTGTACGGGCTTGTTGAGACCGAGATCCCAGAGCTGGAGAATGTGGTTCTGCTTCAAGCCGACGAGCAAGTAACGGAGAGCAACGCCCTTAACGCATGGTCTCTCCTTGTCGACAAACATGATGGATGATGGAGTAGCCTTTTCCGCAGGGAGAGTGGTAGTCAGGGTGAGCAGGGGGTCCTTACGCTCCAGAGCAGGACGCTTGCCAGTGGGGGTGCTCTCGCGAGCCTGTTGTGCCATGTCGCGAATGTCCCAGAACTTGATGCGTCCACTCTTGTCGAGCGAGGCCAAGAGGCTGTCGTCGCCGCTGAAAGCAAAGTCCTTGCCAGCCTTGCCAGTCGAGATCTTGAGACAGTGGTCCTGCAGGTACTTGTCGTTGTCCACGACGCGCGACTTCTTATCGGTGTACTGGTTTTGGCGAGCGACGAAGGGCGAAATGATGTAGATAGACTTGCCTCTAGAGATGGCGAAGAAGTCGGCGTTGCGCGAGCTCATTTTAGCTCTGGTCTTGACAGGGCTGCCAGATGTGTTGTCGTCTTGAACAGGCACTGGGGGCAGAACAAAGCCTTGAGATTCAAGATCCAAGTCGTCGAAAGAATCACCCTCGACCTTGTTGATGCTGGTCCAGAAGACAGAGCCGTTGACTCCGGTCGCGAGGACCGTCTCAATGTCCTTGTGTGCACCAGTAGCAGTGCAGATCTGCACGTTGAAGATGCGCTCGGCAGCAGAGCGGAAGACCTGCTTGTCTTTGCCAGAGTCTTGGCGGATGACACGGAAGCCACCAGACTTGGACATGGCGTAGACGATGTGGTTGGGCGAAGCAGTGACAAGCGCGCGGTCAATCTGCTCAAACTCCTTCTTCAGACGGGCGATGTCCATGAGTGAATCGGAACGCAAGGGAGTAGCCTGGCTGTCCTTGTTGATGGCGATCGAGACAAATGGTCTCATAGGAAAGTTGTATACGCGGACGGCGTAGTCGTTGCTGTCCTTGCCGGACTCATCGGCATCGGCGCTCTCCCAGCTGTCTGCAACCTCCTCGGTCGCCTTCGACTGCTCTTTCGAGGCAGATGCGGCGCCGTCGGCCTGAGCGAGTGCTTTTTCAACTTGCTTGTCGACCTTCTCACCAACGCCGCTCAGAGCCTCGGAGACGCTCTGGTGAGCATCAGTCGAGGGTTGAGTAGGGCGAGGGGAGGGAGATGGAGAGGGAAGAGATGATGTGATCTTGCGATTCTTCGCGTTTGGGGGACCGTTGTCTGTGTCCTCTGGCTGAGAGACGTCGCGCTGGTGCTTGGGACCTTCGCTCTTGAGAGACGGCTTAGGCGATGAGGCGGTCATTTGCTCGAAAGGGTTGACGTAGGTGAAGACGGGCTTTTTTGCTTGCGATGGACCTTCGAAAGGGGTTGTCTCACGGGAGCCGGCACTACCGAACAAACGGACGGAAGGATCCTGAGCATCAATAGTGTTAGAGGGAGGCGCGGGCTCGTTGATGACCGCCTCGAAATTTTGAGCGGGCTGCATTGCCGGGAGCTGAGATTCGGCGGCAGCGGCGTTCTTGGGGCGGTTCAGAAGATCGAGGAGGAAGTTCTGAGCATCTCCCAGAGGTTGAGGAGACTTTTGTTCGGGCTGGGGCGAAGCCATCGAGATGCGCAGAGACGAAGCACCCGGTTGCTTCTGGCCGAAAGAAGCAACCAGATCTGAGGCAGAGACAGAACGCGACTGCTGCTGTGCAGGGTTGTGTTGGGCGGCAGGATTCTGAGCAGCAATGTTCTGCAGCGAAGCGAGAGGGCTCATCTGGTTGGAGTTGAACTTGAGCAAGTTCAAGAGATCGTTGGACTTTGAGTCTCCTGGAGCAGGAGTCAAGCTAGGACTCATGACAGCAGAAGGGTGCTGAGGGTTGGGAGTGTGGATGGGCGGCGAGAAGAGAGGCGATGAGACGGAGGGCTGCTGGTACGCGTGGGGTTGAGGCTGGGCCCAAATCGAAGGGTGGGACTGGTGTTGTTGGCCCTGCTGGTCGTTGGCAGAAGAAGCGGGACTCTTCAAGCGGCTGAAGAGTTCTTGCAAGTCGGCCATGGTGGATGGCGCGATGGGTGAAGTGGGTAGGTGGATTAAGCTTGGTACGTGCGGTCAAGTGAAAGAGAAAGAGGTGCGAGTGAAGCGTGTCAAACTCGGATCATGCACAGCTTTTTGAAAACAAAGAAACGCGACGGGGAAGGAGAGGAGGGAGACAAATCAGAAGGCGTGTGTGAAGGTGAAAGGTGGTGAATGTTGGGTGTGATTGAAGCGTCCAAGTGTTGGAGGCGATGGAAGCTGCAAAATCCACGTTCGCAAAGGCGCATGCAGCGTCATCGACATGGACGTGCGGCACTTGTTGTTCCAGCCTCTCTGCAACAAGACACGACATCTATCAACCATCAACATCAAACATGGGCTAGAAAGATATTCTACGTCCGATCAGAGATGGTCTGCGAGACAATGCCATCAAAGAAACCAGATCGTGCTCCACCAAACATCCTTTTCGCAAAGACTCCTGGCTCTATTCTGACCTTCCAGCCAGCTGGACACTGGTCCATCGAGGTTGTCATTACATATGGACACGCCAAGTGAAGATGTGACCGTAGTCAAGACATTGCGACTCTTCAACCTCAGCATGCCGGCAGCGGGAGGTCTTGTCATATGGATCACATTTGAAAAAAGAACGCCTACCTGACGGGTCAAATGGCTTCGCCTTGACGGATTGAATGAGATTATATCTATCAAGAGCCAAGAATATGATCGAACAACCACCAAAAAAGAGATATCAGCGGAAGGGTCAGGTACATTGCGTCTCACTGGGCCATCATTGCTGGCGGAAGGTCATTCTGAACTCGGTGGACCCAGCACTCTGCACCTCGTAGGACTTGTGCAAATCTGTATTTGACCAAAGACTACCAAGGTTAAGAATTATTCGATCAGCGACGTTGCCCTGAGAGCAGTGGATGAACATTTCACATGTTTCCTGTGGATGTCCATCATCAAATAAATGCAACGAGTCGGCCACGAGGAGAAAGAATTATCCATACAACGATTTTAGCGGGTCTTTCAGCTTCTTCCACGTTAGTGTTAGAGGTCGAGAATTCGGTAAAGCATATTCGCTGGGATGTCTGTTACGAGACATTGCTGTTGATGATGAAACCGAAATATCCATCACGGGGATTGGAATTGATGGTGAGATGGTATGCATGTACAGTCGAAGCCGCAACACTGAGGGTTGGCGGAGAGCTGACAGCTAGTTTGGAGAAGCAGCGTAATACACAATTGAACTTCGAGTCATCACAGACGCTGTTCATGCGACAAGTGATGTCTTTCAAAGAAGAGAAACAGATGAGAGTGCTGTCTGACAGGCCGTGGAGCTCCTGAAACGGTTACGTAGGAAGGGGCAGGGCACGGACGTTTTGGCCAGCGTGTCGAAAGCTGTTCATTGAGTGTTGCGAAGAATAGCCAACAACTTGCACCTCTCCTGCCTTTGCTGTTTTTCCTGGCAGTTCTGCTTGCGCTGCGCATCGCAATAGTTGAAGAAACGCACGTGAGACTCGAGAAGTCCATTGTACGAACGTAGCCAGTCAAATCCACCAACTCAGTTTTGGTTAACGCCATGATGAACATCTTTCGCATTCTTGGTATGCTCGAGCTATATAGGGAAAGACCATCGTCAATCCAGCATGCTGACCATTGTGTCTACAGGCGACTTGTCGCATTTGTTCTCCGTCCTGATCCTGCTGCACAAAATGAAGACATCCAGCGTATGTCTTTGTCTCGAAACGATAGGCCCGAGTCCTAACTCTTCCTCCAGAGCGCATCAGGCATATCATTCAAGTCGCAATTCCTCTACCTCGTCGTATACGTCACCAGATACCTCGGTACGCCTTGTATTCCAAACAACAATTCAAATCGCATACTGAGATCTCCATCACAGATCTCCTTTGGACAGACCCCTTCAGAAGCTTGTGGAACACTAGTTTCAAGCTCATCTTCATTGGAACCTCGGCCTACACCATCTACCTGATGCTCAACGACTACAAGCCCACCCACGACCCCAATCTCGACACCTTCCGAGTCCAGTACTTGATCGCAGGGAGTGCTGTTCTGGGCATTATATTTCCTTACAAGTACACTCTTTCAGAAGTACGGCCAACCTTGAAAGACACAAAAGAAAGATGCTGAGACAATGCAGATACTTTGGGCCTTCTCGATTTGGTTGGAAGCAGTCGCCATCCTTCCTCAGCTCTTCATGCTGCAAAGAACTGGTGAAGCCGAGACCATCACCACCCACTACCTCTTCGCACTCGGCGCCTACAGAGCTCTCTACATCCCCAACTGGATCTACCGCTGGTTTACCGAGAACCACCACTTCGAGCCCATCTCGGTCATTGCAGGCCTCATTCAGACCGTTCTGTACTCGGACTTCTTCTACATCTACTATACCAAGTATGTCATTTTGTTGTCTTTGCCCTTAGGGTATTGTCTTCTAACATGCTCCAGAGTCTTCCAGGGCAAAAAGTTCAACTTGCCTGTCTAGGCAATCATGCCACGCATTTCTGGCTGGAGTTTGAATTTACGGCTCTTCTAGTTACGACTCATTGCATTGGTGGGCGCTGGCGACAGGGGAAACACCCTTTACGAGTCATCTTGATAGTCGTCGATAGACCAAAAATCGAACCTGATGATCACAAACCTAGCATGTCTTTCCGAATCGCATGAGGAACCAGCAGATCAAATTCTTCACGTAAGTCCTCGTCGCACCTTCTCACTGCATCATACATTTGATCCTCGACAACAAAACTTTTCCCGTCCTCTGCACCTACGAGGGAAATCTAAACAAAGAATCGTTCTAGACGCTTTGATGACCAGGGCAAAAAAGAACCTCGAGGATCTGAGGTTTCCTGTCCAAGTTACTCCATAGCCTTGTGGCGCTGTTTAATCATGATGATCAGAGCATACGGCGCCTATTTCGTGTCCGGGATTTGACACAGAAATGTTTTTCTCGGTTTCGACAGGTGCCGACTGATGTGTAGTACAGGAGTTCTTTCGGAAGCGATTATGCTCTAATCATTATTGCTGATCAGTCCTATTTCGATATGCTGCATAGGTTAATAACAACGGGTCAACTTCTGCATGGCCTGGGAAATTCTAGATTTACTTGATATGCTTCTGTACGGATCTGTGGGCCTAGAGTGCCCGCGCGTCAAATTTCTGCTAATTAACCATCCAGACTGAGCGTCTCAATTATTCATCGGGAGAGAAGCCACTGCCTTCGGATATCTTGGAAGGTATCATGTTGTCTTCAATGTGCATTGCTCGATGTCAACGTTGACATCGTTTCATTCCTGTTAGCAACATCATGCCTTTCCGGCTGATCGTAAAGCTGCTTCCCTACATTCTGCATATTCATCACTTTTGTCGAGTCGGAGACAGCCAGTCTTGAAGTATGGATCCAACGAAGACGTCGAGAAGGGTGCAATGATGAAGAGCCGCCAGGTCAAAGATCGATTCGTTGAATCCGGCAGAGCCACTTCTATCAGATGCCGATATGATCAGTGCATCTAGCATGCCGATGTTCGGTCTTCTCGAAAGGAGGGCAGACACGTTCGCTGTCTGCCGGCAACCCAGATAAGGGACCATTTCCATGTGTGTGTTTGTTGACAATCCAATCACAAATGTTCGGCCGGCCTTTTCTCTTATCACTCATACCGATATGCCGAAACTGGCGGCGTTAACGGCCCGTTCGTCTCTACGACGTCGTCATCTGACTCTTTGATTTTGTTTAGCTAACGCAATGGATTTGGTTGAGATTGGTCAAAGACACAAGGCGTCCGTCTCCAGTGCTCTCCTGATAGTGTTCTTCAGCGAGTGATTACCTGAGCAAAGAAAAAAAAAACTAGAAGATCAACAAGCCGATCAGTATGCTAGCCGAAGAGTCCGACCACACCAACCGATAGTTGACGAGACAAGTAAAAGGCCAAGGCGTTCCTTCACAAAGCAAGTGTCATTGCTATTCTTAACAGGATTCTATTATCCACAAGGAACGTTTGTCGATTTTAGGCTGTTCTCTGGCATCTGCTGATGTTCAGAAACTCCTCGGACCACTTTCACCATATTCGGACGAGCCGCAGGTGCATTCGGTCTCGAGGGATCCGTCTGGGCATTTCTTTTTATTTAGCATCGGGTCCCCTTTCGATGAGGTCAGAATTGTAGACTGGAGCTGGAAACTGACGGTCTGCTCGACTCCGAGCATCGGATGAGGTTTTGTTTCCGTCTTTACGACGAGCAATACCCGAGATCGTCATTCATTGGATCTTGGAACGACAAGCCGAAACAGACTTTTCACGCTTCAGGCATCTCAACGTGGACACATCTTTTCTGTGTTCAGCATGGCACCTGTCCATCGAACTACATGGGAAGTAAATTGTGATCTAAGCACAGCCGCAAGATGACCTCTGAGATTCAGGCGTGCGTTAGGACGTGGTGCGCAGACCCTTTCGAGGTGGAGCAAAATGATTGCAAAGACATGGGGGAAAATTTGATGCAACCTCAACCGAGATGTTTTTTTTTTCAGGCACGCCAAACACAAGTCTCAAGACCGGCTCACTTCGTGATTGTCGTTCGGCTTTCCAACCGAACGTCGTCTCTTTTGAGCTTAAACATACCAGGCACGTTGCTTCTACGTCCCTGCTCCGCATCTACACATGATCGCTCCGTGTCTTTTTCGTGCTCGGAACCCAAATGCATCACCTTGGTATGATGCTCCATGGGGGATTATTGCATCTCCAGAACCTCCCCGCCTCCCCCCGACCTTTGATTGAGGCAAATCTGCTCGAGAGACCGGTTGTTTGGACCTCTTAGGCGCAAGAGCATCGGCAGAAACAGGAGAAGGACCGCGAAAGCGCCGGAACAGGTGCATCTCATCACGGAATTGACCAATCTTGACGGTGTTGGCCACCAACACCGGCGGTTCGAGATGACCTAGGACTCAAAGGCAAACCGGCTTGGCCTAGTGCCGCACATGCCGATTGAAACAATTGCTGACCATGCTACCTTATCCCCCATGCCCCAATGGACCCACCGCAAATATGGAGTATGTGGAGTAGACGGTGCACCAGGAGAAAAGAGCGAGGTCGGATTGGAAATTGGGCATGAGTATAAAGACAGAACGATCTGCCCTCTGCAGTTTCCACTACTGTCCGACTACAGCGCCCATCATACGCCAAAATCTCGTCCAAGGCTTGACTGTTCTTGGCCTCTTGTCGAGAGTTTAACGCCCACTCTTGTCTGTCCTTGGCTTTTGTAGCATAAGCTTGCACAACTCGTTGCCTACAGCCTGACCACCACCCACTCGACAGAATGGTCGGATTTCTTGGAATGACGGGCAAGGCTCTGTCTGTTGCTCAAGTCGCAATGATCGTGGCTCCATCGTTCATTTTGTTCGGTTACAACCAATCTGGCCTGGGACCTCTCCTCTCTGAGGAGAATTGGAGACATCAGTTTCCTCTTATCAACACTGTCGATTACACCGGCGAAACCAAGAGTCACCACGCTACCCTGCAAGGTCTCATCGTTGCCACGTTCACACTCGGTGCTTTGATTGGTGCACTCAGCTGCAGTTACACTGGTACCCTTCTCGGACGCCGCTGGGTCATCTTCATTGGTGCTCTCTGCACTCTTATCGGCGAAGCTATTGAGTGCTCTGCTTTCCAGCTTGCTCAATTGATCGTCGGTCGTATCATCATTGGTCTAGGTGTCGGTCAGCTTTCTGCCACAGTCCCTGTTTGGCAATCCGAGTGTTCGTCTGCCAAGAACCGTGGTAAGCACGTTGTCCTTGACGGCATGTTCATCTCGCTCGGTTACACTCTCGAGTCCTGGATCGATTTTGGATTCTTCACCCTGAAGACCGGTTCCGTCACCTGGCGTCCTCCGATTGCCATTGCTCTCCTCTTCTCGCTCATCGTTCTATTCAGCATTTGGTTCTTCCCTGAATCACCTCGTTGGCTCCTCGCCCAGAACCGCGGCCAAGAAGCTCGCCAGAACCTCGCTGCCCTCAAGGGTCTGCCGATGGACTCTCCTGAGATCGAAGCTGAATGCGTTGGTATCGAGCTCTCCCTCGAGGATTCCTCAAACAAAGCTGTATCCTTCAAAGATTTGTTCAGTATGGGCGAGGACAAGCTTGCCTACCGTTTCGGTCTCTGTATCTTGCTCCAGTTCTTCCAGCAGATGTCCGGTACCAACCTAATCTCTGTCTACGCCTCGACCATTTTCCAGCAGGGTCTCGGCATGAGCAGTTACAACTCCAAGCTCCTTTCTGCTGGTACTCTGACCTGGAAGTTCCTGTCCTGTTTCGTCGCTTTCTTTTGCATTGATCGCTTCGGTCGCCGTGTCTGCTTCATCGTCTCTGGTGGAGGTATGGCCATGTGCATGGTTGCTCTTGCTGTCGCAACCTCTTTCCCCCACGACAACTACGGTGCCTCTGTTGCTGCTGCTTTCTTTGTGTACCTTTTCTGTTTCTTCACCCCCATCGGTTTCCTCGGTGCCAACTTTTTGTATTGCACGGAAATTAGCCCCACACGTCTCCGTGTGGCGATGGCTTCCATCTCTACCGCGAACCACTGGTTGTGGAACTTTGCCGTCGCCATGATCACACCTGTTGCCATCAACAACATTGGCTACAAGTACTACATCGTGTATGCTTGCATCGGTGCATGCATTCCCATTACAGTCTACTTCCTTTGTAAGTTGATCTCTATACTTCTACCACTCAGAACTCATGCTAATAACCTCATTAGACCCCGAAACAAAGGGACGCTCATTGGAAGAGCTGGACACCATCTTCAAGGACAGCCCTTCCGTGTTGGGTACTGTCAAGTACGCCAAGTACAAGCCCATGATGGCCCCGGAGGACGTTCCTTACAGCAAGACGGACGATGTCAAGTTCGAAGAGAAGGTCTAAGGCATGGGTGCTGGACATTCCTGCCGGAAAAGTTCTATACAAATGAGTTATGCATGATTTTTCACGTTGTCAGGACGTTTCACTTCATCTCTTGATCTGTTGTCCATGTTCGAGCTTTTTCCATATTGTGATCTGTTCTGATGAGATTCCAACGTCAATGTCACTCGGCTCTACTAAGGTGATTGCGATTGTTGCCAGAGTCAAAGCTCGGTGCGCTGTGAGCAACTGCCAATGGCCTCCATGTGTGAGTCCGCGGTAAAGTCAAGAGGTTTGAAATCACTTCGAAAGTTCTTGTCCTCGTAACCTATCAGCATGCGCCAGGCTTTAACGATGGTTGATCCACCTTGTCAAACAAAGTCTTGGACTACCCACGACTGCTACACGCATAAGGAGCGAGACGCGAAGACTGCAGAACCTGCAAGTCGCATGGGCGACACCTTTTCCCCCAAAAGTCGTGCTGGGCGTGCAGGTCTCTCGCTTGCAGATCTGATGGGATTCTTGAGCAAATCCCGTACAACTCCCAGACTATATGAAAGCCAAGCATGATGGACAAACTCTAGATGCCACCCTGACCAGCAAACTGCTGGCAAAACACACCACTTCTGCCGCCTCGAAAAGCCACCCGCGGTTCGCCGTTAGGCCATCTGATAAGATGAAAATTTTTATCAGACCATCACGGTAGTTTCGACCTTGCTCGGACTCGGCCGTCCATGTTGGGACGTGGTTTTGTGTTTGGACGTCGCAACTTTGGTACTGCAAGCCACTCGAGAAGAATGAGGCCGAACTGTCGGTCGAGCAATCGTCGCGAGGAGAAGAAGCTATTATCAGATACTGCATTGTGATATCCTAGATCTCCTAGAAGCTGGCAGGAAAGACGGGACATCACAGCCCAACGCTGCGGCATACCTTTACTGGGCAACGTCTTGTCAACATCAACGAGCCAATATTCGGTCGACACCGTGTCAATCAGATGCTTTTGTCGATGAAGGTTGACTCTAGGCCGAGGCATTATCTAATCCATCACCCAATCTTGCCTGGCTTGGTCCCCTTCTTTTGCCATGAGGCGCTTTTTCCGGTCCTGCCTTGGCAGCAACTACATAAATGGCGCTCCCCTCCGTTCATGATAGCGAGGGCTTGTTCTGTCGATCATTTTCTACCCGACTAGCAGACGTTGGAGACCGACTGTCTGAGTTGGTATTCATCTTTGATTTCTTTCCATCAAGATGTCCTCTATCAACTCAACCAGTAACTCGGCTACCAAGCCTGAGGCTGAGGCTGAGGTCAGAGCCCAGACATCCGAAGAAACTCGCCGCGAACAGTTGGTACTCACTGGAAAGACGAGTCCTGGTGTTGCACGCATTGAAGCTATCAATGCCCACCTCACTACCTTTGACCGCTGGTTCCTCGGAGTAGGCGTCTTGCTGATCGCCTATGCTTATGGTCTGGACGGAACCGTCAGATACACCTATCAGGTAAAACAATGATTAACGTTTCAGCAACGAATCATCAAATCACTGACACAACCTAGAGCTATGCCCTTTCTTCGATTGGCGAGCACTCGTTGCTTTCGACTGTCAACATTGTCCGCACTGTCATTGCTGCAGCAGCCCAACCCACAGCCGCAAAGATTGCCGATGTCTTTGGCCGTGTCGAGCTCGTCTACATCTCCATCCTTTTCTACATCCTTGGAACGGTACTTGAGGCCGCTGCACACAACGTGAGCGCCTTTGCTGCTGGTGCCATCTTCTACCAGATCGGTTACACAATTGTCACCCTTCTCGTCGAAGTCATCGTTGCCGATATCTCGTCCCTCCGCTCTCGTCTTGCCTGGTCATACATCCCCGCCCTTCCTTTCCTGATCAACACATGGGTCTCGGGAGATATCACAAACGCCGTCATGAAGGACACAACCTGGCGCTGGGGTATTGGCATGTGGGCCATCATTTACCCAGTCTGCACCATTCCCTTGATTGTTGCACTCAACATCGCCGCTAGGCGTGCAAAGAAGGCCGGTGCTCTGGCCAACTACCAGTCACCTTTCAAGCGTGATGGATTTGCTGGCACTCTTGTCGCTCTTTTCTGGCAGCTGGACGTCGTTGGCATCATCTTGATGATCGCAATGTTTGCTCTCATCCTTGTGCCCTTCACTATTGCTGGCGGTGTCTCGGAAACTTGGGGAACTGCCCACGTCATCGCTCCTCTGGTCATTGGTATCTGCGTCATCCCCTGCTTTATCCTCTACGAACGCCGTGCACCTCACCCCCTGGTGCCTTTCCATCTTCTCAAGGACCGCAGCGTTTGGGCTGCCCTTGGTGTCGCTTGGATGCTCAACTTCATTTGGTACATGCAGGGAGGTTACCTCTACACTGTCATCGTCGTTGCCTTCAACCAGAGCGTCAAGTCTGCCACCCGCATCACTTCGCTCTACAGTTTCGTTTCCGTCTTGACCGGTGTGTGTCTCGGTCTTCTTGTCAGATTTGGCATTCCTCTTCCTGGCAGACGTTACCGTGTGCCTTACCTGAAGCCTTTCATCGTCTTCGGTACTTTGATGTTCATGGTCGCCTTTGGCATCCTTCTCAGATTCAGAGGCGGACTTACTCAGAGCGCCTACGCCGGTGTCATCGCAGCCGAAGTCGTCTTGGGTTTCGCTGGTGGTCTTTTTCCTTACCCTACCCAGACCGCCATTCAAGCCGCTACCCAGCACGAGCACCTTGCCCTGGTCACCGGTCTCTACCTTGCAACCTACAACATCGGCTCCGCCTTCGGCTCAACCGTGTCCGGTGCCTTGTGGTCTCAAGTTCTCCCTAGCGAGCTCGAGCGCAACCTGGCTGCCGTCACCAACAACGCCACCGTTGCCGTCTACGCTTACACCCAGCCGTTTGCCTTCATTGTCGATTATCCTGTCGGCACCGTCGAGCGTGATGCCGTCATCTTCTCCTACAGACACATCCAGCGTCTGTTGTGCATCACCGGCATCTGCCTCTGTGTCCCGCTCATCGCTTTCTCGTTGTGCCTGCGCAACCCTCGTTTGGGCAAGGAGCAATCGCTGCCTGATGCCGAGAAGACTCACTCTGAGGCTTCAAGCGAGATTGGTGTTGAGCAAGCTCCTCGCAAGAACGGGTTCCTCCACAAGCTGTTCTAGGTCCGTCAACAACTCGTAGTGATTCCAAATTGAATCACATCTTCTCCACGCATTGAAGGAGTATGGAGGGCTGGAACAAAAGTTGCATGTCTTTTTTTTTCTCTTTATCTTAATGTCTTTTTCCCATCAATGATACCAATTTGATTTTCTTTGTCACCGTTGTAAGCTGACTTTCCTTCGTCATCTCGTAAATTTTGCAAAAGAGTCTGGCGCAACCCGAAAATGTTAAAGCTTGATGATAGAAATGCAATTGTCGGCATATGGGTCGCGATCTAAAGGATAAAAGACTGTAGAATCAGATCAATAAAGGATGTGTTGACCGCCTTGCGTTGTATGTCTGGATCCAGATGCTTGCCAATCGTGATACATGAAATCGCTCAAAAACAAAAAAGAAAAAAAAAAAGAAGTTCTGGCGATTTTCAATCGTTGAGGTGAAGAAGGCATTTAGTAGAAGCAAAATCGTTTCTCCGTGGATGTTGGTCTCACATACGCCACCTTTGTCGTTCAAATCAAGAGTCAGATTTGGTGCTTAGAAAGCAACACTCGCCGAAGCAATCTCAAAGACACAGAAAGATGCACGCCTTCAATGTTGAGTGACAACGAAGCGAATCTTCTTTGCAGCCCTGACCAAAGAATAAACACTCTCCTTGACGACAAAATACCTCGCGGCATCAATAGGTCGGTATGCGAGCTCGTCAGAGCGACGTGGATATCCATCGCGCCTGCGATTGTGTTGCTCGAATTGATGAGCAAAAGTTTTGGATCTGTACACGCCCGTCTTTACGAAATTGTTGATTTCCCACTCGCGTAGCTCGTCTTTTTCCGCGTACTTGTGGCGTTGTTTGATGTCGTAGACTCTGGCAGACCAGCTGTACTCGCCATTGTGGCTCGGAGGCCTTTTGGGTGATCTTTGCTTGACGGCCATGTTGTTGTTGGGAGTCGGGTAGTCGTGGACGGAATCTTTGCGGCTTCTCTGTCGGATTTGGCGTGCTTTTTCTTCGCGAATATCGTTTTCTTGGGCTTTGGCCTCGGCGGCCTCGTCGGCTTCTTCTCTGGTCCTTATGACAAGCTCCAGGCCGGCCAGTCTAGACTCTGAGGACATTGTGTCGGCGTCTTCGAGGTATCCCCAAGGTCCGTCGGTGCTTGGTTTTTGAAGGATTTTTCGCAAGGCTTCGACCATTTCCTCTTCCCTCAAAAGGAGAGCGACGTAACGAGGGTCTGCACTGCGGTTGAGAGGGACACCTTTTGGCTTCCTAGCCTCCTTACGCATGACTGAGTTGTTTGTGGGGTCAATTGAAAATCGCGTAGCAGAGGGCGGGAGAAGACTTGATTTTTATCAATGGCCGATATTGTAGGTGAGACATGGCTGCGTAGATGTTTCTGCACCAGAAGAAGGTGTCTTTGGATTGATGAGAGAAAGATGTCTCGTCTTCAATAGGCTGATTCATTGTTCCTGAGAATAATGAAAATTGTCTGAGGTGACGAAGCGACAACAATAATGCAGTTCGATTGTTCTATTGTTGCATGAGCTGCATTGGAGTTTCTATAGCATTCCGAGCCACCGTTCGATACTCCTATTGTTTCTGCATGATGTCAATGCTCGATGCTCAGGCAGTTGCATTGTCCAACAAACTCATGCTTCATTCCTGCTTTCTGAGCAGCAAAGTAGAACAAAGCATATGACTACATGTCCTACCTTGGGATGCCAATAGCTTCTAGGATACCATCCAGCTGTAACTGATCATCTCTCAATGCGTTCCATTCATCTTCTAGCTTGACCATCAATGTGCCGGCGAGCAATGTGCCGTTCAAAGCCACACTGCCTACCTCATTGCCGTGCTTGTCTTTTATTGCGGCGCCTTCATTTCTGCGAGGTACAATAGCCATGGCATAGGTTGTCATGGCAAGATTATAGCTGATTGGCGATGATCCTCCTTCCGAGGGGTGTAGCTCGAGACCGGAGTTCTGGTAAGAGGAGATGTAAGATTTGACAGCAGCTGCTGCCGCATCATAGAGTTTGTTGTAAGCCGAGTAGAGCGTCTCTGGGCTAGGCTCTGGAGGAAGCTGAAGCGCGTAATGTGTGAATGGCAGCCCAGGGTTGTTTTTGATATCTGAGCACATTTCCGTGTAAGATTCGAACTATTTAGGAAACCGGAATCAAGAAGTCAGAATTTACCTTGATCATCTTTGGTGGAGGCTTCCAGCATGCGGTCGATGAGCGGGTCCCAACTGGCGCTATCCTTCTGATCGCGCTTCATCTCGTCGACGCTCAAGAATTGAAGATGTCGGTGCGCCTGACTAGCTCCGCTGTGCTCGCCAGAGTTGAAGAATGCGAAGAGTCTTCCATCCTGGTTGTTGGCTTCCCACGCTTTCAAGCACGCATGTGTTGTGGCAAGGTCATCTTGTTCAAGCATATGCGTTTGCTGCTTGTTGAGCTTCGTCGCAATGATGAAATGCTGAGAGATGACAGGATACTTGTTCAGGACGAGTAAATGAGTAGATTCATTGGAGGGGATATTCGCGATCAACAAATCGCTTGAAGGGTTGTCAAAGGGGTCTGGCTTCGGGCCCTTTTGGCTCTTGCCATTATCGGTAGGTTTTTTTGCCAGTGCCGGACAGTAACGAAGTTGGAACTGGTAACGAAATCAGATATCGCAGACTCTTGAACAACCGTTCATTCTCGCATCGGAACAATTCATGACTTACGGGTGCGGCAGACTTGGTTCGCAAGATGGACAACTCGGTAGCCGAGAAGATTAACGCTTGACTGGCCTTTGCAGTGGCAAACTTGGCCTTGACTAGCGAAGGTAGTGCTTCCTCCAGACCTAATTGCATGATTTTTCTTCTTATACAAAATACCTGACTTTGTAGAATGCAGAGTGGTCACGTTGCGTAGTCAAATATGGTGGAGAAGTTGATGTCATCACAAGCGGGAGCGAAGCTTGCCAGAAGTCGTGGCTAGAGCAGCAACGACATCGTCACAAACGTTTTCAGCACAACAATCACTGAAGATTCAAAAACATCGAGAAAAGAACGTTTAATTTATCAGGCCGTGAGCCATTACCTGGTTTACTACATCAAAAGAACGAGTGCAATACCACAACGCGCGCACAGCTAAAAGGCCTGCTGACGCTGTAATCAACCTCTGCCGAACCTACGGTCATTGAAGATGACCGTCTGACTCTACTCGAAACATGTGAAAGATTTTGGAAAACATGCGACCGGAACGCTAGAAGACAGTTCTGTCCCTTCGACTCGTCATGCTCCTTTGATGATGATGAACTAGAAAGAAATGTCGCGAATTTGTTCCCACTTCTTGGCACAGGTTGCGCCAGCAAAGGGGTACGAGGCACCGTGAGACAGCATCCACTCGGCGACCTTCTTCCACGGCAACTTGCTTGAAGAAGTACCCTTGTGGCGTATGTTGGTCTTACGAGACGATGCGCCCTGCGATGCTTCGGTGAAGTACTCAACTGCCTCGACGAGGAGCATGATCTGTGGTGGTCAGGTTAGCCAAGGATATGATGAAGGCAGAACATGGCCACTCACGTCTGTGCGGTTCCACTGCGGCTTTCTGACACGCATTTCCTTGGGCTTGGACAAGATACGGATGCGACCACGCAGAGTAGACTCTGCTTCGGTGAAGCCACCACGACGTTTGATTTCTTTGTAGGAGAGGCCACGACGACGAGCTTCTTGAAGATACTCGTCCTTGGTGTTGCGGGCAACCTCTGGTACACTTGTAGGCGTCTCTTGAACTGGCTGAGACGACAACTCGGCTTTGTTGTTATTGACAGGCGTAGTGAGCTCAAGGGTGCTTCCGGTCATGGCCTGTGTGTTGAAAAGCGCGGCATTAGAGTCCGAGAAGACGGATCTGTCAAGAGCGGTGTTGAACAAGTGACCAGGAACGACCAATCCATCTGCGCCGTAATCCACGAAGCCCATAGGTAGGTTCGACTTTACCGATGGTGCAGGGAGGGGCGGCGCGGCCATGGGAAACATACTCGGAATTGTGGAAAAGTCGTACAGTCCCGCTGAATGAGATTGGGCGGGCATGGCAGTGGGATGACCAGCAGTCCCGAAGGAGGGCTGAGTAAAAAGGTGCTGGGAGCATGGCCACACTTCCGAGCCGAAATGCGATGATGGGTTGCTAAAGGAGATGGCAGCATGCTCTGGCCAGATGGCTGATGACTCTACAGTGAAACCACTATCGCCGAAGCCGCTCAAGGGTGACAGATCTCCAGCGGGCGCGTACACAGAGATTCCATGGTCTCCCAAGGACAGATCTTTGGCATCCTGCGATGGTGAAGGTGCAGCGTAGGAGCCTCCGCTAGTGAATGACGAGGCGGTGGGGCTCTGAGAAGACTCGCTACCAGTCAATTCAGGGCACTCCAGGTCGAAGAGGTAGCCCTTTGTGTCTTGATCCAGAAGAGTCGACATGTTGTGAGAGTAGGAAGCAGCTTGTTGATAACCGTAGTAATTGGCCGACGGGTACTGTGTTCTTCTCAGCGAAGACCTTTCATTCTGCATCATCTGTTGCGACTCACGTTTGCGTGTGGATATCCAGTGCGGTTTGGCTGAAGACCCTGACGAGATGATGTGTAGTAGGTTGGGAAAGATCTCTGAAAGCAGTCTGTATTGTTTGTGAGCGACCAATGTTTGCATGCCAACGAGAAAGCAGACTGACCTCCATAGTAATACTTATCCATGTTCTGGTTACCACAACCTGGTCCAGCCCTCACCGCCATCATGTTCATTGAAGCGGTATGTTGATATGCGTTGTAGCAAAGTCTTTCTTTCCCAGACCGTGTCGTGGCGACAGATGTAGTTGCGGAACCGTGCAGCGAGTTGCAGCCTTGCAGGTAATGAAATCAGGTCGATGTTCTGAGTTTCGACTATAGAATCGAGGGGGTCAAAGCACCACAATTGAAAGGTAGAAAGATCTGGTACTGTCAGAGAGTGAAGAAACGGTAGTTTTCAAACTGCTACTCACTTGATTACTTCGAAAAGCTGCACAGATAAACTTCAGGACACTATTCTCATGACAGGATAGAAGACGCTGATACTGAGAAAATGATCGAGGAGAGCGACAGTCAGAGAGCGTGTAGGGAGGACCACTGGCTCAAGGTGGGAGTGTGTAAGACATGGCCAACCAGACGGCCGACTAGTGCATTAATATCAAGATTCTGCCCTGATGCTCCGTATCCGTCATTGCTCCAAGAAATTCTTCAGGCCGTTTGAGTGTATGGAGGATGTTAGAGACGGGAAGCATCCGAGCAAGGCCTGCTTCCCGTGACCCTTGAAGATACGATCAAGCGAATTAGGTTCGCAAATATCTTCTAGACTCTATGAAACCAATCGCACTGCTGTTTGAGTCAAAACATTCCAGAGAAGAGGTTCATGACTGTCAAACATACTCAGCATATATACAACTTCAAGACATAGCTGTTGCATCGCCCGACTCAGATGCTGAAGAGTATTGACCATGGCCAGTCGTCCAGACCTATTCTGCACATCATCCAAGAAACTCTCTGCACGAAGATCAGGATCAGCATTGCAGCGACGTTTGACGGCTACCATTGCGGATGACCGGGCGTTCAAACATGTCAACTCCGGTACATTGCCGTAGTTCGACCTTCAGGTCAAGCAGGTACCATCCAATCACGCCATGCAAGAACGAGCAAGAAGCCGTCAGTGAACTGCTTTGCATACGTCCATATCGACTTCAACAGAACAGCCAAGCACTACTGTCAAAATTAATGCTTCGGATGGAGATATGCCGCATTCATGAAGCCGTACTACTTACCTGTCAAAATTCTTCAAGGTGACGCTGCATCTTGAAGATACTGTCAGAAGCCTGTACTTGCCGTGGAAAGCTCATCGAATGTTCAGACATCAAGATTCTGGACCGTGCGGCTCAGTATGTGCACGATGGTCTGTTGATGTCTGCAGCTGTCCGTTACACAGCAGCATGGCCACTGCCGCTGCAAGCCCCTCCGACGAGCCACGGGATTGCGAATGACAGTGTGGTTTGCAGACTTCTTCATCTCTTGGACACACACACAAGAAACGATCCCCTGCATGTCATGAGTTTTATAGAAAATTAACAGACATTTCCGGGTAGGTATGTTGATGTCGTAGATTGATACGTTCCAGAACCTTGCATAAAGTCTTGTGAATTACCGAACATCGGAATGTGGTGTCGTCGCAATCCATTTCCAGACGACCTTGCTTCCGTCACAGACGCTCTACCCTGCACAGGGATGTCGCAAAGGGTAGTAAAACCAAAGAACAACCGCGACACCATTTTTCGCAGTGCGGAGTGATTCTGCTTCATGGAACGACCCTTCTTACAACCATGCGAGAATCACCCTCTTGGATGGTGAACCCGGCAGCGGGTGCGGCATTCTTTGGTAATGGCCGACTCAAGCTCATGCTGGTAGCTCTTGCAACAATGTTCCTCGGGTACCTTGTCACATCCACGTTCAACCCCACGAATCAATTCGAGGCCGCGGATTACGGGGGCGAATATGAGCTTACTACGGACATATTGGATGGACCAGAAGAATATCCTGGATATCCTCGATTTCCAAGTAGCGAAAGACTGAAAGATCGTCTGAAAGTTCATCATGGAGGGGACAGAGGCCCCAGCCAGCCAGTTCGCAGGCCTTCGATAAAGGGAGCGCTGAAAGACCTACACCATGCGGTCTCAGATAAGGTCTCATACTGGAAGACATGGGATTCAGAACTGGAACTTGATGCCGAAATAGAAGCGAATGCGACTTCTGCGCAGAACGCAACTGCAACCCAGACCACTCAGCCAACCACATCACGCCTCAAATCCGAAGAGGTCCTGCACCCGGAGTCAGATCAGTGGGGCCACAAGACCAGGGTCGGCAAGTGTACCATTGTGTTCGGCGGATCGACAATCTACGAGAGGACTGTCAAAACACATGCACTCCATGATAGACTCCATGGCTACCCTCTCCATGTACTTCGGCAATCTATCATGGATGATGTTTGGTCGAAGCCGGCGTACATACTATCGCTTTTGCTGCGTGAGCTGGCGAAACCGCAAGAAGAAAGACTCGAATGGCTCCTTTGGGTCGACGCTGACACTATAATGCTGAATCCATATGTCCCTCTGGAGATCTTCCTGCCACCATCACCTCAATTCGATGATGTCCACCTGTTGGTGACCAACGACTGGAACGGGCTGAATAATGGCGTCTTTCCCGTCCGAGTCAATCAATGGGCGGTCGAGCTTTTCTCCGCCATCATTTCTTCCAGGTACTACAAGCCTGACCAAGATCTGACGTTTCGCGACCAAAGTGCCATGGACACGCTCCTCAAAGACAAGAAGTTCGCAGCGCATACGATCGAGGCTCCTCAAAGATGGTTCAATGCCTACCAAGGAGAGCACAACGAGACATTGGCTCCCTATCAAGTCCGTCGAGGAGACTTCTTGGTGCACTTTGCCGGCGTGATCAACCGAGACGAGAGAATTCTGTTCTGGCTCGACCGTGCTGAGCAACATCTACCGGACTGGGAGATGGAAGTGCAACATACGTCCTACCCAGCAGAAGTGAAAGATTTCTGGAACCAGAAGGCCGGAGAACGAGCAGCCAAGCAAACAGAAATAACCGAGGCGAGGAGAAAGGCGAATGAGCTTCTCACGCAAACCGAGTCCAAGTTGTCGGAATATCAGGATCGTCTTGTACAGAGTGACGCTACTTTCATTCGGGACCGCGTAGTCGCACTCAGAAAGGTGCTCGAGCAAGAAGTCAACACCCAGGATATTACCTCTGTCAGCTCCGAGACAGGCATGCTGGAACAGGTCAGTGCGAAAAGCTTATACGACATCATTTTGCTAAAACTTCCACCTACAGAGCCTCAAACCCCTCAACGATGTCATTGAGACTGCCAACAAAGTCCTCATGAAAGAAGCTCACGATGCTATCTTCGCCGCAGAGAAGGATGTGATTGGACAAGACGCTTCATCTATACCCGAAGTCGCAGAAGTCGAAGCAAAGGCTACAAGCCTGAAGAGCTTAGTCGTACAACCAGACTGGAAGAAAGCGGAGCTCAACGCTCTCATCGAGGCAGTCAAACAGGCTAGGACAAACCTACAGCAGAAGCTGCAGGACAAAGAAGCCCAGGATCAGAAGTTGAAAGCTGCAAAGGCCAAGGCAGATGAAGAGCGAAAGAAGCAGGAGGAGCAAAAGGCAAAATTCGGAGATACTTAGCTGTGGAGCGCATGAGCAGGGATATGGCAAGTTCTTCCGGCAAGAGTTATATGCATATTACCGTTCATCAAGGCAGAAACAAGGTAACAACGAGGCGCAGATGTTCCGTGATCCGGCCGAATTTATTTTGAACTCTTGGTTCTCTATCGAGAATGCATGTTCACTATATGTGTGTCGACTAGGTAGGACAATGCAGGTCGTGCTTTCGTAAATGAGATGAGCTCGTGCATCAAAAATTGGTATGAAGTGGAGAACGATGCATATCATGAGATCTCGGACGAGATACGACATGGTATGAGATAGAGCCCAGAGAGATCTGCAAGATATGACATCGTGCAGACCTGCGAGGCAAGGACGTTGTTAGAGGGTCTTTAGGACGATAGCAGGCACTTCTGAGAGGCTACGCGAAAAAAAGAAGAGAGCAGTTGCTCGCTCTCGCAAGTCGCGAGCCTCGAAGCGCGTCAGAGAAGCGGCTGAGAAAGCTCGGTTGCCAACGCGCGGGCCGCTGCCGTGGTCTTCGAACGGTCGAGCAAGCTGAAGTCTGAACAGACGAGCAACACTGGCACGCTCGGATCGAACAAAGTCAACACGTAAGACCGTCAGCGCACGATAATTACATCGCTGATCTGAAGCACCTTACACAGCCTAGCAGTCGTCGAGTAGAGTTCGAAAGAGCTGTGGGTTGCACAGGGAATGGGTGCCCTCGGAACATCGGACGCGAAGACAAGGGTCAAGTCCGGAGAGGCGTCATAAACAGAAGTCTTGTCGCAATCAATGCAAAAACATTGAAGGGACACTTGAGGTTTTGTGGCAGTCTGAAACGCTCAAAATTTGCAGGACCTGGCCAGCTGAGAGAGAGCTGACTTATAGTTACGATATAGCTGAAATGTGCTGGAAAGTAGACAGTGGTGGTCGCTTATTATATGATGTCTCAGCTGAGCCTGCTGGGCGAGATCGCTGGGCGGCCAAACTGACTTTGGAGCCAGCCGCTCTGTCGGGCATGGCGAAGTCCGCCATGTGGTTCCCGCGCTTCTTGCATGCGTCGCTTCCCCATTTCCGGCCGATGCTACAGCTGATCAGTTGCAAAGGCAAAAGCATCGATTTCAGCGCACCAAGTAGTGTGGGTGAGCCATGGATCTTGATAGATCTGGCCACCATGCTTCGGATCGCTGTGTGCTATCCCCTCCCGGGGCTCAAGGTATAACCGTCGTCGACCCCCTGGATCCACTGGTGACCGTTTTGCGATTCTCAGATCTCACTTGCAAGTACGACAGGTACATCTTGACCTATTGCGTTTAGCTCCAAGCAGTGTATGTGATCGACATGCCTCGTCATGGTCAACAATCTTCTGCAACTCTGGATGTCAGAGACACACAAAAGGTCCTCTTGCCTGACCCACCGACTTCAGCCTCTCCAAGCTCGGCCGTGCCCAATTTCTCAAGAATCTTGACCGTACGAGCCCACGGTGCAGGTGCAAAATCACCAATCAAGAAGAGAACGAAGCTTGAACATCCAGCCATGAGGAATTCTTGCAAAGCACCAGGCGTCAAGCGATGGGACGCCAAAAACCACAAGACCACTGACTGGGATGGTCTTCGTCGTGTTAGTCCTCATTCCATGAATCTTTTGATCACTAAATGCTGACAGATTTGGTAGGATCAAGAGCTTTGGAAACAAGACGGTGACTGCCTCGTTCATTTCTATGGACAAGGAAAATCAAAGAGAGGCGCCTCAATCAGAACGTGCTGCTCCAAGGTCGAACAAATTGCAGGCGAATTCTTTTTGAATACTCACCTTGCCACTGACTCAAATTCGGGGACCGAAAGTCTTGATGGAACCTCGCCCAGCACCTCGTCAACACATGCCGACTATGAATTATACATACCAGCTCCTGATGATGCTTTCCGAGAGGACGCTTACCGCTGGCATATCACGACCCGCAACTTCTTTGCTTATATCGATGACAAGCCGCTCGTTGGAACCAGATTGGGTAGAGCAATGATTGATCTACTGGAACGTATTCAGTTATTCTGCCCGGATAAGACTACCAGCATCCAGGACTTTTTATCATACGCACAACGACAAGGCTACTCTAAATTCGTCAATCGTCCGGATTACGCTCTTGCATTCGTCAACTTTGCAGAAAGGTTCAGGCTAAAGGATGTGTGGATCGATGCCTTTGCTCATTGCGTAGGCATGAACGACCAACTAGACCTAAGCACGGAATTCGACGACGTGAGCAAGGTAACGAAAGCATTGATCACACGGTCGTACTTGGAAATGGACCTTCATCTAGGGCGAGTGAGCAAGGCTTTGCGAACGTTCTTGGAAGAAGAACTTGCGCCTACCCACCTGGGACTACCAGCCCCCGCTCGAACTCATTTGGATCGCTTCCGATCATTCATGCACTCTTACTACGTCAACAAGTTTGGATACTGGCCTCCCAAAACTGGTGCCATCATGGACAAAGCTCTGCTGCGAAGTATGCACCAGGAGTTCCAGCTGCTTTACGATTACTTGGTCGACAAGGACTCATCCTCAGAGCAAAGCTTAAGTAAATTGCCGACAGGAGGTATTTGTGTGATGCAAAACGTCGATGCTTTCAACGCTCGTCACAAGTACGAACCGCTACCGCATCCTGCGCCCTTGTTGCCCGATTATAGTAGCCTCGAATACAGGACTTCATCGCAGAAAGGTCTTCGATCTCTACGGCTCAGCTCCAAATCAGTCAAGGCTGAGCAATGTGTGACAGCGCGAGCTGCACTCACAGCGGCAACGAACAAGCTTCCTTCTAGCTCAGCACTCGTCCGCAACTACATTTATTTCGAGAGCGAGCTGACTTTCAGACCTGAGGAGAAGTTATCTGTTGGAGACGCCAGGAAGGTTCGCTGGATCGCGATCTACAGCATTTTGCAGATGCTCACCAACGCGATTCGTGCACCCAAGGAGGTTGTTGACTCTGTCGCGGTGCCATATCATCTTTGCTTGTTGACCACGGGCATGCCACCATGGAACGAGAAAAGCAACAATGTCACCACTCCTCAAAGCTCACTAACGAAACCGGTGACAATCGAGAAAGAAGATAGCGACGAATCTGTCTTTACTATTCACCCTGACTGCGAAGACAACGACTATTTCTCCCACAAGGCGACTCCAAAACGATGTGATTCGCACTCATCTCTTCGACCGCAACCATTGCGCATCAACACAACAAGCGCAGTAAGCCGAACGGGTTCGATCAGGAGCCTGCACAGAAGCCTGACATCCAACTTCGGCTTCCCCACACGCCGCTCCTCTGTCAAGTCGTCTTCTATGTCTTGCAACCCTACCGAGTTGTCAAACCCTTCTGATTCTCCGGTCAGCAAGCGCTTCTCTGGCTACTCTTTCGCGATTAGCGAAGAAGAGACCCTGGATTACCTTAACCCGCACCAGCCGCAGTCCCCGCTCTTTGAGAACTATCACCATCTTCCCGAGGCACGAACCCCTACCTTGGATGTCTTCATGTTGGAAGCGAATGCGGATGCGCCTGCCACTCCCATGAGCTTCGGGTCTTCCACAATGTCTCCCGCTTCAGCATCAAGTCAGATGTGGGACAATAGCCCTCATAGCATCAGCAGCGACGACATGGACACCTCGAGCTGGTACGATCGTCGCAACAGTGCAGGAATCTACAATATGGATCACGATAGCATGTGCAGCGAGACCTTGCGCAAGTTCAGTGGCTCAAGCTCCTGCTCTGGAACCAACAGCCCCATCATGTCTGACCTCTCGACTCTGACGGCCTCGTCTGCCGCTGCAGCAACTGCAAAGCTTCTGTACTCTCATGCAGTGACAGCATCTCAACACGAGAACCAGCAACAGGTCGCAGCTGCGCAGATGCCTGAATGGTGGAGCACAGCTAGCGACAAAGCACCGCGCGTATCAGTACCCGAAGAAGTGCCCGAGGACGATATCATGGCTTTCAGAAAGACGAGCGGAGAGTTTATCGTGGACAGAGGTCTGGAACCCACCGTCGACATCTTTGATGCAATCAGTTTGTTGAAATGATGCGTTTCATCTGAACATATGGGAGTTTTTTTGGGGGAGGGGGAAGGATAGAAAAAGAGAGATTGTTATGACGGAATTACTTGACGAAATATGATACCCTGTTTTTTTTTTTTTTCTTTCTTTTTTTTGACCATTCTCAATGTCCTGGACGAGTGACTGCTATCTCACCATAATCCAAGCCCACCTGCGCTCTTCTCTTCGCAGACTTGCAAACCAAACACTTCAACTATTGCATGCGTACACACAAAACCTCGAAGTGTGCGTCATGATGGTGATCGACAGCATGATCCACAATCTTACACTCGGTGGCTTCCGCGATCGGCAGCCCTGTTCCTCTCCACTCTTTAAGCAATGCCTCCTCGGGGATTTTCCAAATGACGCTGCACAAGAGTAGATCTTTTTTGACTCTATGAGGTATGGAAGCAAAGGATATGCGATGGACTGTATAGGCAAAGGCATGCAGTGTCTTTTTTTTTTCTTTTTTTTATGACAAGTGGCTGATTCATGACTCTGTGGCTATGGATCGGCAGGGTGTCAATGGGAAAGAGTACCTTGGTTGGTGGACTTGGAAAAGGGTGATGATCTGTAGAGCACACGACTTGTAAAAGGCTGACCACACTCAAGAGCACTATTCGAATGACTGTTCACATGAGTCGGAGAAGTTTTTGATACCGCTTAAACAAAAAAAAAAAAGGTCTTTGTGCTAGTGATACCGCGGTCATCTTTCGCCTTTGCCCTTCTTCGACCTCTGTCTCATAACCTATGCCAAAGAAAAAAAGAAATCAATAGTAATTAACGTTCATCTCTCATGAAGAAGTAGAAAGGGAAAAAAGGGGGGGAAGCCAATTCGCAAAAGAAAACAAACACCTGCCTGTTCCCAGCCGTAGCTTGAAAGGTCTTTCCCTGCCATCCGCCAATAACGCCCGTGAAGAAAAGAAGGGTTACCACCTGCGCCTACGCTGGAGTCTGCGTCTTTCGTTTGCCTTGTCCTTTTTCAATCTTGCTGCCTTTTCCTCCTCGGTCATTTCTGTCTCTGCCGGTGCCGTCTTTTCTTCGTTTGATGTAGTATTACTCTCTTCGGCCCGCTTGATACGTGCTGAGCTCCTTGTGCGGCTCTTGGTGGTGGTGCTATTATCGTCGCCTTCGGTAGATGTGTTGGTTGGGCAGAGATCGAGCATTGCATCTTCTTCCAGGTCGGTCAGTGGCTCTGAAAGCGCTTCACGGCCTGTCCATCGCTCTTCATGAACTGTTGTGCCAGATATATCGAAGGGTTCAAAATAGCTTGGTACTCCGCCTTGTGCCCATGGATCTTCTGTAGTGGGTACAGCTGCTGAGACATCTTGTTGCGCAACGTCGATATTATTGTTGGCGACGCTCGATGTGGAGTTGGGCGGAGAAAGAGGTTGTGTCGGTTTAAACACGGTACCTTTGTTTGGCACAGCTCCAGCACGAACAATGCCATTGGATTCGAGAGGAGTATCAGCATCCTCCATGACAACATCTTCGTCAGGTTGGTCATGATTGTGACCTGGAGATGCGCCTGCAATCGCGGAGACACTTGTATCGGGCGAAGGGTTCTCGCCATTCTCGATTGTTGGCACTGCAGATATGCCGTTTGACTGGATCGAATTCTCGAGAAGGGCATCGAATGCAGCCCAGTCGTTTGTTTCCTTCTCAAACGGTCTGTCTTTCAGCTCGGCTTCCTTCTTCATTGCAACATCCAAAGGATCCTTGATTGCTTTGAAGATTCGCTTTTTGAGTTTCTTAAGCTCTTTTTGCTCTTGTGTCAAGGCCATATGCTCTGCAGTACCTGCAGGTATCTCATTGAGTTGATTGTGAAGGTCGTCCACATCCATGAGCTCGGTGACAGTCTTGTCTGGAGTTGCGAGCAAAACTGCCCCGATATCCTTGAAGAATGCATCGACAGAGATGTAGTATCGTGCGGTCAACTTTTGCGCTAGCTCTTCGAATCCTTCCTTGAAAAAGCCAGTCTTTTCGTCGAGCCTGCAAATCGTCAGAGATGTCAACGAAAGCACGCAAAACCAACTTACTTTTGTGCTCGCTGCAATATCGGTTGGAGAAGAGGTATGATGGGGAAGTATACAGTATCGATGATGGTCCTGAGGACTTCGGTATAATCGGCGAGCCCCAACTCTTCACGTTGACGGACATTAGAGACGATTCGTTCCAGATGCTGGACGTCTTTGCTGAGGATGTCGCCAAACTCAATTCTTCTGAGTAGGCGAGGTCTGCCTGCAGCGCCCATGCCTGAGAAATTGCGGCGGGTGATTTCCATAGCAGAGAAGGATTCGAGTGATAGTTGCAAGCGCTTTAGTAGAGCAGCACCTTTACGAGCTTCTCGTTTCAGAGTCCAGTACTTGCAAGCCTCGGTCACAAACTCTTTTCGCTTCCTGAGTGCAAACCGTCCGAGTGATGTGTCGACCGTGTTGAAAACAACCGCAGGAACTACAGGTGCACCAGATGGCAGGCGCCAGCCAGCTTTCTGAGGTTGAGCCTTTTTGCGCTTGTTTGCAGCGACGACGATAGTGTCATCAGCATGACCAAGCTCGTCTGCATTTTCTGCTGCCGGATCTGGTTGAGCTGAAGGAGCTGCTGCCAATGCAGTGCTAGAGCTGTCTGCCCACTTTCGGTTCTTCATCGTGCGTCTGTAGTAGCGTTTCGCTTCGGCCACAGCATTGTCCACATCATGTTCATTGCGCCAGTCTTGAGGGACATGACGGTCGCAGAACGCTTTGAGGACAGAGGCATCTATACCACCAGCATGAGTTGATTTCATCCTGAGGTACAGCTTGGCTCTTCTCGCACATGTGACGTGGAATGCTGAGTAACATGCTTTGTTGCCACACTGGATACAAGCACCCATGTTCTGCTGACAAAGATAGCACTTGAGACTCCAGCGACTCTTTGGCACTTTTTCAACATCAGTTATGGGTTCCATGAAGGTCATGTTGGCAATGGTGATTTCTGGGATCCAAAGAGCGCAGAGCAGGTGGGACCAGCGTAGCGTGTTGGTCTGCTTGAAAGCACCTTCGACGTTGGGACAGAAGACGCAAGTAGGAGTTCCGCGACCAATCTCCTTGCACTTGCGACAGAACCATTGGCCCTCGGGGATGAAGGGTACACCATAGCATTCTTGGTGGACGGCGAGGTCGCAGCCATCACAAAAGATGATGGCGTTGGCGTTCTCGCAGTCACCATCGTCGCATACGGCACATTTGGTATCGGGTTCGTCGGCAGGCCCACTGGGCTCTCCATTGACTGCTGCGGCTGAACTCGAGCGTGGCCTTGTGATTTGAGCATGTCTGGGGTTTGGCTTGGGGATTTTCTTTTCCAAGGCGTAGTATTCTCGTTCGATCTGAGTCATGGTGATCTCGAACAGGGCAGGTTTGATGGGCTCTGCTTGTTCTTCCTTGCGACGGGCGTTGTGCATTTCCAGCCATCGGTCATCCTGTTCGTCCATGTCGTACTCGACGTTGAAAACGACCGGAGGGCGGGCTTCTTCGATCTTATCTGATTTGACCACGAGACCGGTGATGCTGTCGTCGTCGTAGGGGCCTTCAACGTGACGAATGAGGGTGTATCTGGGTATGTCAAAGCGATCTCCCTCTTGATAGCCAACATGAGCCATGGATTTGTCGACGTAGTTGGCCTGATTTGAACCGTCTTGCTCGTATTGTGCGAAGGTGTCGACAGTGCGATATGCCGGCTTCGGAAGATTGAGTCTCTCTTTGGGGTTGTGGGTAGGTAGGGGCAGAATACGGGGTGCAGGTGGTGAGCCGAGACCTGACAGCATACTCTCGGGTCGTTTCGGTGGACGGCCGGGTTTACGCTTGACAGGTGTCTCGATGGGTACGAAGGAAGCCAAGGGAGGAGCCAAGTCTGTTTCTACCAGCGTGTCGACATTGCGGCCATCCACATCATCGGCCGAGAACAAGCTCAGACCTTGATCCACGTCCAAGTTCGGATGGAACTCTTCCCAGCTCCTTTCTTCTCGCGGCTTGTAACCATCACTTGCTTGGCTAGCAGCTGCGGCTGCGGCTGCACTGCTGTATCGAGGGCGGGGGGTTGCAGTTGGTCGACGATCACGGTTGCGATTCCGGTCGCGATCTCTGCGCGGACGTGTAGATGAAGGAGGCGGGCGGCGGGCAGTTCTGGGACTCGAGACGTTTCCATCCATGTCGTGGCCGATCAGATCAGATCGTTGGCGGCGCACAGAGGGGGGAGCGGTGGTTTCGTTGCCATTCTCATCCAGCCAGCGGCCACCTCCTCCCGGACCGCCAGGCACGTATCTTCTCCGTTTCAAAGGAGGCTCCGAGTCTGGCATTTGCGAAGATTCGGCGCGAGGCCGAGCGGGAGTGCGCGTGGGACGGCGAGGGGATGTTTCGGGGGCCATCTTGGTCGGCGCAGCAGTTGCGGCACTGCAATCTGTTTGTTTGGTTGTCGTCGCATCAACTTGGAGCTGGCAACGGACGCGTGTGATTGTCAGAACAACAACGACAGCGACCGGTGGATTTGATGCTGCTTGATGCTCCTCGCTGGTCGCGTTCACGCCAAGACAAGAGGTGAGTTGGGGAAGCCCGTGCGGCGATAAATGCTTTATCTCCGCATATCAGTTCTCTCCTTCTGCATCAAGATGGCGCAATTCAGGCACTCTGCATCGTCTTCTTGATTGATGTTTGGCTCTGTCGCTCATTTCAGCACTCGCGTTCCTTTTTGATCTTCTTCCAAGTTGGATTCGCTTGTACCACTACGATCATTTTGCTTATGAGCTCTCACGATAGCCGGCTGTTATTCCGAACATATCACAGCACGCACTCTGCAACTATGTATGCCATTACTGGCCAAGATGTGGCAAGAGCCATCTCGTGGCTGCTCGGATGGTCATATTTTACCTCTTGGTCGTTGTCATTTTATCCTCAGCCACTTCGATGCTGGAAGCACCGCTCCACTCGCGGTATAACCGTTGATTTCCCTCTACTAAACATTGTCGGATTCACGAGTTATTTCATCTCGACGGCAGCTTTTCTTTTCTCGCCAGAAATCCGCGAGCAGTATGCCACTCGTCACCCTTACGCTCCCGAGCCTACCGTTCGTCTGAACGACCTGGTGTTTGCTCTGCATGGCACCATCATCTGTTTCGTTTTCTACAGCCAGTTCTACCCTCGCTTGTGGAATTTTGAGTTTGTGAAGGGTCAGCGCGCAAGCTCGATTGCGCTCGGAATCTTCTATGGTAGCATTATAGGCGTCGGCATCACAGCATTGCTAGTCTCAATGCTCAAGGGTGGCAGAGACACCGCCAGTGCTTGGGCAGAGATTGATATAGTAGGTCTTTGCCATATCTTGGCTTCCAGAGATCCCACTGACATATTGACTTCACAGATATATGCATTCTCTTATGTCAAACTCATCATCACTCTCAGCAAGTCTACACCTCAAGCATGGTATGCAGGATTTGACCTTCCGATGGTCTTCGAGACTAATCTTCACCAACAGGTACAACTACAAGATCAAATCCACGGCAGGTTGGGCCATCGACATGATCTGGCTCGATTTCATCGGTGGCATAATGTCTCTGCTCCAACTTATCATAGACAGCGCACTGCAGGCAGATTGGAGCGGAATTACCGGCAATCCTGCCAAATTGTTCCTTGCCATTTTCAGTCTTTGTTTTGACATGATCTTCTTCGTACAACACTATATCCTGTACAAGGGCAACGGGCTTCCAGATGATGACGAAGAGGAATCAACAAGACCTCTTCTCGGTTGAATCGCCGAGGCAGGCCAGATTAGATGATGGATGAGATATCAAAGAACAAACCCCACTGGTCTGCGATCCTTAGAATCTTTATTCACAACTGTACCTGATGATTGCTATCTCGTGCTATACGATGCGGTTGTACGCTGTGCTGTAGCACAATATCGGTCTAACGGCACCAGCGTCAGCTTTGCAAATGTCGTTGACTCTCCCGAGTCGTGATGGGAACCGAGTCCCTGTCTTGATCAAGAAAAAGGCGCGAAGATCATCAGTAAAAGGTTTCCCAAGCATGCGGAAAAGCATAGTTTAGTGCGGTACGCATTGGCCGCATCGCATGCATCATGCACGAGCGGGCCTCGAGATCAGATCCGCCCTGCTTGTGGAGGCTTCGGACATCGTCTTGATCAACGACAACATGCCATGTACAAATCTACCATCTCTCTGGTCTCTCTGTGCAAGCCTCCGAACGATGTTTCCAACAGAACGCGATGTCTGGCTGTGAAACAAACTCACAATGCCGATGTGGAAGTGCCGGGTAGAGTTTCGGCGGCGAAGATCCGATCTGGAAAATGAAGGTTTGTCAACTGCAGATCGAGCCAAACGTCGATACCTAGATCGCACCGCATGATGGTCTCGGCGCCCGGGGAAGTAAGGTCGAGTATGACGATGACCCTTGATAGTTCATGCCAGGAACAGAATGGTTTGGAATGGTGGTGCATACATAGTGGGATGGCTTGCCTGCCGCGGTGCTTCCCTTCCGAACTCAGTCTTGTGCCCGTCACTTTGTTGTTGGAAGGGAAATTGAACAGGCGTACTGTATAGCTTAGGATGAGTCCTCCTATCTTTGCTTCGCTGAGGAAGGTGCGTATCTCGAAGTCTTTTCTGGAAGTCACGGTCTGATCCTCGACAGCGTCGCAACCACAGTCAAAAGCAATTGGCAGATGCTGCGAGCACAAAGGAGAAATCAAGATCCTCCTCGGTGGAAACAAGAATCAGAGTTCCGACTCCAAAATCACCGGACATAGTAGAGAGCCTTGCCTCGACAGACCCGGAGCTTGTTGCAAACGAACCTCTGGTCGAAGACTTTCACACTCGATACGTACAACCCATGTCGCCCGGCCGCTCAGGTCCACCACGTCTTCCTATTCCTATTCGAGTCTCTGCACCCAATGGGGAACTCCCAAGTTCTCCGACCTTTTCGCAAGACGATACGGACGATAGTGATGACTTGGCACCGCCAGACATCTCTAGGACGGCAAGCAGCGGACGTGCAAGAGTCATCGACGTACAGAGGAATAGTCCTTCCCAGACTGGTGGCCTTTCCAGAAATGGCTCTCTGCATCACAAAGTGCCTAGACAGCAGCGCAAATTCAGGGACTCTGGATCCTACCTTGGAACGTCTCTGCCAAACACACCAGAGCGCGATCGTGTTTCGACAGACATGGAGTACTTTCCAAATGAAAAGAGATATTCGCAAGGATCAACGACAGCCTCGATATACACGCTACCCCCTCTACAGGCATCAGGACCCGACGAAGATGTAGATCGCTTGCAGCCTCTTCTGGAAGACGATCCAGCCAACTTCGATCTTGTGGCTGCACCGCAAGAGGAAGTCAGGGAGTCATACCAGCTGGACAAACATGCGGAACAGCTTCTTTCGCGAGAACATTTGGAAGCAATATTCGCAGACCGCAAGACACTACTCAAGTTCACTGGCTTCCTCAACAATATGCGACCACAAAGCATTCCGATTCTAGTTTTCTACCTGGACGCCTTGAAGGCTTTGCGAGCGATAAACTACGCCAACGCTGTTGCAAAAGCATTGCATCCTGTCGCAGGTCTTGACTTTACTGCTGCACCACCCAATCCCCTACTCAATGAGGAGCTGCAGAAGAAGGCCGATCAAGCCTTCGATCTACTGGTAAGAGAAGATTTGCCAGCATATGTCACCTACACCTGGATTTCGATTGTGAGCACAAGCATCCAGAGGAGGATCACCGGCACACTGGCACCTCATCTTCGAGAGGCATCTGAAGGACTAGCCGAAGTCTTTTGTCTGACAGACCCGTCGAGAAAGGACAACCCTATTGTGTTCGCCTCTGAAGAATTCGCACGTACGACCCAATACGGCATGGGCTACTCCATCGGTCGTAACTGTCGCTTCCTCCAAGGTCCGAAAACAAACCCAAACTCGGTACGTCGACTGGCGGAAGCATGTAAAGCACCCAAGGAACACAGCGAAGTCTTCGTCAACTACCGGCGGGACGGCAGTCCGTTCATCAATCTACTCATGACAGCACCGCTATATGATTCCAAGGGAACACTGAGATACTTTATCGGCGCTCAAGTTGATGTTTCTGGTCTTATGAAAGAGATGACTGGCATGGACGCCCTGAGAAGAATGCTGGGAAGCGATGAAGAGTACAAGGACAATGAAAAATCCCAGCGGCATCAGCATGACGAATTCCAAAGCCTCAGCGAGATGTTCAGCACCTTGGAATTGGAAACAGTAAGGCAGTGCGGAGGACGGATGCACCGCGAGCAGATCGACGACGAACGAGACAATGGCATGCAACACAGACCACGCCTGTTGTTGACGGATCCCACATCCGAACAGATCGACCATTCGATGCAAGCGTCCAACGATCCATCCGCTGGTCCTCGACGGTTACCAGAAAACGGCAGGCTCGAAGGTGTATATCAGCACTACTTGCTCGTCCGTCCAGCGCCGTCATTACGAATTCTGTTCACCTCGCCTTCGTTGCGCGTTCCGGGCATCCTTCAAAGCCCTTTCCTATCACGAATCGGCGGTTCTCCTCGTGTGCGTTCAGAGCTCGCACAGGCCTTTACAGAAGGTCGCGGCGTGACAGCTAAGATCCGATGGTTGACACGGGTCGAAGAAGACGGAGAAGATGAAGGTCGTAGCCGCTGGATCCATTGCACGCCTCTACTTGGCCACGGGGGCGCCGTGGGCGTGTGGATGGTCGTGTTGGTCGATGAGGAGGGAAGCCAAAGCAATCGACGCTTCCGACCTGCGCCGCCCGTGAGTCAAGTGATCGGAGGCAAAGAGTACGATCCCATAGCTGTGAAAGAGAAGGAAGATAGAGAGAGGGCCAGAGTCGAGATGATTGTCGATGGGGATAGAGAGAGGCTTAGTGATGGGCATGCAGGTCAGCAGCAGAGCTTGCGACGAATGAGTGGATATAGTGGGCAGGGTGTTGCCGTGGCGGATGCTTCGTATCAGTTTAGATGAAAGAGGGACACCCCTGGACGGAGATGGTGTATAGTCTACGAATTAATGTATGTGTATGACCAGTAATCATGAACCGAGTGAAACCCAAGTCATGAGCGAGCAAGAGGCCGAGTTGCAGAAACGGGTGGAAGCACGTATCGGCCTGCAATTATGTGCTTGTGGCCTGGGACGTGGCTTCCATCTCAGCTTTCACCCTTTTGGTTGAAGGTGTCTGAGTCCATTGAGGCAGTAGCCAGACCACTGCAGCCGCTCTTGGACATGTATACGCAGCTCTTTCCCCGTCATGCCAATCGTGTATTCTTGGTCGCATTCCCTCGTCCAACAGCCATCATCAAGAACCAGCTCGAAAAAGACGGCCATGTCAACACTCCTCTTTTAACCATTGAACCCCGATCTCAAGCCTCTGATTTCCCCCTAAAATCACCACACCTCTCCAGGATCAACCCTGATATCCTCTCCGCCGTGCCTGACCGTCTTGCCGTGCACATCCCTCTTGAGCGGCTTCCTCATATCAAAGGCATCACTGCCGTCGTTGTAGTAATCGACGATCCTCCTGTACACCGAATAGCCCATTTTGCGATACAGCTCGATGGCCGCCGTGTTCTCGACCCTCACGAACAGATCCACGAACCACGCGTTTTGGCGGTCGCCGATGGTTTCCAGGGCTTCGGAGAGGGCGGTCGCGTGGCCCAGGCGTCGCGAGGAAGGCGAGACGGTCAGGCAGGTTATGTGGGCGTGCCAGGGGAGGTAGTTTGGGTAGTTTGTCGTGTAGGCCGGGTGCGAGGGGTCGTAGGGGGTGTGGGGTGCTGGGTAAGGCGAGGATTCGACTTTGCCGAGGACTGTGTTTTTTGGCAGAAAGGAGGAACGTCAGTGGGAACGTGTGGCTTTGTTGAACTTTTTTGAATTATATCGCTGGGTGTGCTGAGGTGGTGGATTTGGGGGGGGGAGAGAGAGAAAGACAAAGGCAAAACTGACTGTATCCTTCAATCTCGCCGTGGCGGCCTTCAATCACCATGCACAGCTCTGGCCATTTGGAAAAGTAGTCGAGGTAGAAGCCGATGTTGTAGGTTTCTGTCAGGTGGTCCAGGTTGCAAGGGTTGAATTTCAGCACGTCTGCTGGTGTCATGGGCCGTACTGAAGACATGGCTGTGGTTGGCGCAAACAAAGATGCTCAAAGTCGTCAAGCTCAAACTGAAAGTCGTGAGTCTGTGACTTTTGGTTGCGTCAACAACCCACTCCGAAGCTCACCCTGTCCCTTTTTGCCATCAACTACTCGATTTCGCACCTTGACTGATTTCTCGTTACCCAATCCATGTTGATGTGAAACGCTCTTGTTGATTTGGGCATAACCATTTGTGATGTTGGTAATAAAAGTGGTATCTAATTGTCTAAGAATCACATTCCGTTCCCGACCATTCCCAAAAACGCCTTGTTCTTCATGCTCTCATGATACCTCTCGTTGTAAAACCGTTCACATGTCAACCAGCTTCTCGGCTTCCAACTCTCGCTCATTGCCGCTTCTGGAGGATTCTTGGGCACGAAGGGTTTCGTCCATCTGCCCGACAAACCCTTCCATTTCTCCTTCAGTGATGCCGACATTGTAGCTTTCTTCCGAGTTGTCCTGCGGGTTGCTAACTCTACTGCTGGCTGCCAAGGGCAACCCGAATACCCAGCAGTCATCACTTTCTTGATTTGAGCCATTTTGCCCAGACGTCGTGAAGAGATTGACGGCAGGCAGACGATGATAGGGCATATAAGGCGGGTTCGTGTCCTTGTCTTGAACAGCTATCGTCACCTTCCTCTTACCTAAACTGACGATTGAAGCCCGTCTTTGCGCAAGCTTGTAAGCTGGAGACGTATCCCAAACACAGAAGCCATGTGGACCCTCCCGTGCACATCCACCATGCAGTCCAGCTGGTTCAAGCGACCCTAGCACTGCTGGTGGTAGCACATCGCTAGATATGGTCGGAAGTGGATGAGTCCAGAGTGGTACTTTTTCAACCGCTGGACTGATCACAGTCTTTCTGTGTTGGGTGTGACTGACATTCTTGACGGCCAGGAGTGTGAGAACGCCGTTACACAGAGTCGCAATGATGTCTCTGTCTTTTCCATGCTGCCACTGGACGCATCTGGGAGCGATACACTGGTGAACTGATTGAAGACGGATCTTGTTGTCTTCAGCATGCCGGATGTGATGAGCGCCTTCAGCAGCCATGCCGAGGCCTTTTGACAACCCTTGACGTACAACTCTTCCGCTTGCATACCTTGCGGCCATGGACGCGTTTCCAAGCGTACTGACGATACCGTTGGATCCGGTACGTGGTCTAGTTGCCAGACCGTGAATGCTTTGCCATCCTGCACGCATGTTGCTCATGAAGCCTCCTGCTGACGCCTGAGCTTCCTCACGCGGAGAAGATCCGGGAGAAGGCATGTTTGATGGCAACATGACTACTGGCTTGTATTCTGGAGATTGAAGTCCATACAGATGTACAGTACCTTTGTCAGTGATTATAGCGACTCGGTTGCCACACACAGTCCAATCGGCATCGATCACTACTGAAGTTGACATCCTGTGGAACCTTGAAATCAGACGTACTGTGCCTATGGCTGATGGATCTGTGGTAATCGCTCTGACATCGCTGATGCGGGTCAGATCCCAAACCCTTGATTCGTCTCCAACGTGGTTCGTGGCAAGCAGTGACAGTCCATTTGGTGAGAATGAAAGGAACGAACATCCATCGTTGAGGTGGAATGTAGTCGGAGGAGCCGAGCTCACTTTGGCATCATGCTCGACCCGTTTCAGCAACTTCTCAAGATCGATAATTGACACTAATGCTGGCTCGACTGGGGATGTCTGAGGCTCGTTGTTGTGTGCATGAGTTGGTGGGAAAGCACTCTGCTCAGAATGCGGAGATTGAGGGGAGCCATAGTATGCGGGATCGCCGTTGGGATTTGCTGGACGGTTCATGTACGTCTTCAGAGCTTGGAAGCCTTGCTGGGCGCCTTTGTATATTTCTCGAGTGGTTGTTTTGGCAACACGACTGATAAGACTTTCATTGAATGGTGCATCGACTTCGCAGTTGGGCAAAGGCGGTGCTGGAGAGGCATGGCTCGTGATGCTCACAGAGTCGAGATGGCTGGTCGATCCGGTAGTAGCCTTCAGAGTCGTCTGGGATGATGAGATGAGCGGTGGTTTGATCGCTAGCCATCGATCACTCAGTGCAAACACGGGTCTCTGTATGGTCTTCTTCCTGGATATTGTAGGCTCGCCAGATATAGCAGCATGTCTATCATCCGAGAATGGTGTTCTTGTTTTCAAGCATGTCCAGAACTTCCCTATACAGCTGAAAGGTGTTTGATCCGTAGATGAATGATTGCTTCTGGCGGCAAAGACATAGATCTCACCACTCACACCAGAAGTGACTAGGATGAAGCGGCCTTCTGCAGCAATACTTAAGCTGCCGATGGGTGGAGGAGGGCTGAAACCTTTGGTCATGATGTGTTGGTGAATTCTCTCGGGCCTGGTTTGGAACAGTCTGCTTACGCGCTGCCACGTTCGCATGGAATAAACTTCGACAAAGGTGTGATAGTCTTTGATCTCAGCGGCAGAAGGCAAGTGTCCAGAATTACTCTCGAGCACGGGGCCATGAATGACGCAAGCGACCAGAGGACGCAGGTGGTCCAGAGGGTCGTCTCGAGCTGTCCAAGGAAGGATTTTGGCGTCGATAACAGCTCCCTGCAATCCCTCAAGTCGCCCGAGCATCTCACCTTTATGCCTGTTCACTCTGTGAATCTCCAGACCACCTTCGAAGCCAACGAGAACAACTGAGCTTGTGCTCGCAGATGACACGACTTTAGGGTTCTGCCATGTATCGAATCCGCAGAAATAACCTCGTGAACCAGCTTGCAAGAACTTATCAGTGTGAACGGGCCTGCTGAAATCGAACTCGGCGAGCCTTGAAAAGTGGCGCTGAGGCATGTGTGGAGGCGGAGGTTCGTACGGCAGGACCGGAGTGGTATTGGTGAAGTTCAACGGCTGGGTGGTAGGCGCAATAGAAGGAACGTTGACCGCCTCCGAGAATCCTCTCGCAATGAAGCCTTGAGGCAGGCGAATGCCACCCTGAGGCGATGAGGAGAGAGATGCAGCGTGGAGCGGGCTTCCAGCACCAGATAAACGTGAAGGAAGCTTTGTACCGTCTTGTGCTAGCATGACTCCATCTTGAGGAGGAGACGGCTCTGAGGTTGGCGTAAAAGGGTGCGGCTGTTGCATGGAAGTCTGGGCCACAGGGTGCTTCGATGACGGAGGAACGATCGTTTCAGGAGGAGAGAAGCCGGGAGCGGGAGTTGGCAGCTGTGCGTCGAGGGAGGGGCTGGGTGAGCGAGACGGTGGGGGCGAGGGTGCGATGGGGTTGAGGGTTGGAACTCTGGTCGTTCTGGTCAGCTATAGCCACCGGATAGCCCACGGCAGCTACTCACAGATCTGGCGAAAAGCGAGGGCCTTCGGACGACGAGTCCTTGGAAGAGTCATCTTCAGCTTCGATTCTCTGCTTGGCTGCCTTCTTCTTCTGCTTCTTGCGGCTGGCTTTGTTCCCCTTCACCTCATCCGGCGTGTCTTCTGCATGGAACACCTCGTCGTTGGATGATGGCATATGAAGAGCTTGTGCGGGTTGCTGGCGGACCACTCGCAGACCAGAGTCGGCAAGTGGACAAGGCGGCGTGAAGGAGGGCGAAACGGACGAGACGAGGATGGCAGCTGAAGGAAGGCGCGGGTGTTTGCAGTGAGAAAGTGTCTCACACGCAGCACTTCGAAGACAGCAACACTGCGACACTGGTGCAGCAGGGCGAGGACCCGGTGGTCGTGGATGAGGGGTTGCTGCCGGCTGCAGGTACTTGACCGCTGTTATCGGCCAACTCCGAAGCCTGTCGGTCGAACAAAGAGAGGTATGCTGGCCGGAAACAAGGAGCAGGACAGTCGCAGAGACTGTCCGATCTGATGCAATCAAGGGCTGAGTCGAACAAAGAGGTTGCTCGGACAAGTGCTGAGGTGCGGTGGAGACGTGTTGACCTGTTGACTGACCCTGTTGACGCATGCGGATACGCGGGGTCGATGCACGTCACGCCCCATCAATGTATGCCTCCTCACACTGCACATGACAAGTCAAGCCACAGTCATCAAGAGACATCGTGACCGGCCTATTACCTGCCATGCACGAGTCTGACGACTGTGCGAACTTCTCTGACCCACACGCAGCATGGGGTTCTTCTCTCAGATCGTTGTTCATTACTTTGGTACGGCATTTTGCTCTGATGCCATCCTTTCTCGTCCAGCGTTAGTCTTCACTCTCCGCACCTTCTTACACGATCGGTAAATGTGCTCTGCAACGATTCGCTGACACATAGCACTGTCTGTAACTGAGAAGCGAGCCTGTATCATTGTGCAGGAAACCCCATCTATCTAGATGCATGCTAGGCCTGGAAAACATCTATGCGTTGCCATAGACAGTTGTGGTAGCAGCAGATGCTACTAAGAGACAGCGAGAGCGACCGACTCTGAACGTGCAAAGGATTTGACATTAGTACACCATGTCGCTCTGATAAGAAGAAGCCAGAATCATAATACTTGCGACAAGGTATTCATTCTTGCCGCTGTCTGATCAGGGTCTGCATGACAACAATGCTGACCAGATTGCGCCGAGCCCATGCCTACCACAACCATGCGTGCTGCGAAATGACAATCGCTGTGAACATGCAGAAGCTCATCAGCACCGGTTCTTGTAGAAGCACTGGTAATATAAAACAAGTCTGTTCTTTCCTGGGTTCATGTCTGGTGGACGCAAGAGATAGCCGCTTTCTCCAACAGGCTTTACCAGTAAAGACACTTTCTGTTTTTGGATTATTAGGGCAACCTCAGATCAGCACTAAGCCAAGAGCCTGGTCGAGGCTTGTACCCAGAACAATTTCTGCACCAAACAAGCAGAACGATGACCATGTCAGGTTCTCTGATAATAGCCAGGCATGAATGTACCTACGAGCTCTACGCGGGAAACCTGGTCGCAGACCGCATTTCGACACGCGCCGGAGTTGCAACCGAGAACAGGGCCAGGCTCATCCAAGTTTATGAGACCCGAGTCGTGTTGGGAAGAAGCCATTAATCAGAGGCTTGTCGGAGTAAGGGACTTGATGATATACGGTGTACGCAAACGGCCGCAGGTGCATCAGGCTTCCAGAATGACGGGTACCGTCAATACACGAGTCGACTGTTAAGCCTTATGAGTATGAATTGAGCAGGACGTTGGGCTTGGCGCACTTTGCGTGCTGAAAGGCGATGCGGTGCCAGATCCTATTTGCTTCGGCGGTAGAGATATATACAGTTGTCCGTTGAGTCTGACCGAGCGACACAGTGTGCCGCCGGCGGAGCGATTGCAATGCGGCCTAAGCGGAATAGAAAAAAAAGAGCGTTGCAATTCGCATCGGCAGTTTTGGTCAATGAAGAGCAGCCAACGGCGTCGTAGATAGCAAATGGGTTGGGTTATTGGCGCATTGGGATCAGAAGCAGTAACACACAAGCACATGCTATTGGAATATGATCGTCTAGTGTCACCGTCGTCATTGCGTGTTCAGCCTCCCAGTCGGGCATGGATGATCGGATGGAAGCGACGTGGAACAATCATGGAAGGGCACGAATGGTGCTTGGCAGACGCCGACGTGCCTGCCTGGAGCAGCACTGAATATGTCATGCGCCTCGGAAAATGCAGAGGGCTGGTGAGCAACAAGACGGCGATGGCAGGAAGCAGCAATGCGATGGAGCAGCAACGGACGACAGAGCAGAGCGGCTCTTTCCAAAGCGTGCAACTGGAATGGGCCGCGGGATTGACAAGCGGGCAACGTTCAAAATGATTGTAAACGGCGTGCTGCGAGATTGCTCAGGTGGTGAAGACTCGAGGCTCAGGGCTGCCTCTTGGATCGAGTGGGGAAGAAGCACCTCTTACGCTTCCAGCTCGACACCGTTGACTCGACGTTACTCGTTGCTACTTGCCATACTCGCTGCCTCTCCTTTTTCTGAATGCCTTTTCCCTCGCGTGACATGTCCATATGATATTGCGCTCTTCTTTTCCTTGTCCCTCGTATCTTTACCTTCTCGATCAACAACAACAACAACAGCAACAACCGCCTGCGACCACGCCCTGACCTCGACGGCCTGACTTTCCCACATTCCTGCCCGAATTGCCTCGCATCCACGCCCACCTCGACATCTCCCATTGCGACGCGACAGCCACATCTCGCCGCCCCGACTGTCTGACCTGCCTGCTCGACTCCTCTGAGACACTGTCTTTGGAATACGCCGAATGTGCTGATTTGTCCCATCTTCGCGACTCTCCATCGGCTGCGCAATGCGATAGAGGCCTCAAGGCCGAACCAATTCGACTAAAAATGACGGGCAATGCCTTTGCCGTTGTCTATGTGGACCGCAAGGCCCCCATTACCGGCTTCCTGAGCGAAAAGAACCTCGAGGGTCTCAAGGAAGAGCATGGTTCCAACGAAACCGAGCACAACATCCGTACCATTCTGGCTGCCTATGGTCAAGGTGGGTCCGACTTGTGTGTCGCACTACTCCGTCCTGTTGTCTAATTGCATTCTGCAGCTCATGTCTGCTCCGACGGCGTGTCCTGCCTGACAACCATTGCCCAACTTGATGAACCGCGCAATCCTAATCCCATCGTCGTGCTTCTCGAGATGCCCCAAGACGACGAAGCCGCCATTCGTAGGACCTCGTGGGATGCGAACCCCCCATGCCCTCTGACAAAGCGACCCAAAGTTGAGCGAAACGAGCCGAGTGATGTATATGGCCTACACCTGCTTGCCTACCTGTCATCCGAGATTCAACAGCGTGTCCGTTCGAGGCTAGTCATTCCAATTGCTGTTCTTGCTGGCAAGACCGAGGTAAGTGCTGCGTGATGCTGTACCGAACTCGATGTCTGATGAGATTGCCAGTTACTGGCTGAGCCTACACGAATGTCCCGCTTCTTGGATGCCGGAGCCATTGATGTGCTGCCCAGTCCGTTGGGAGTCGACCGACTCCAAGGTCTGGCCGTCCATGCATACCGTACATATAAGGAGGTTGCACGCGAAGAAGCAAGCTTCGTGCTACAAAAAAGGAACCGAAAACTCTCATGGGTCGGAATCGATGAGGAACGTCCATACGCTTACCTGAGAGAGGTCATGGTTTCTGGCTTGATGAACGGCATCTGTAACCCTGACTCCGTTGGTGAATGCCTTGATCCAAGGTGAGTTCTCAAAGGTGCTGCACTCTTCTGCGCCATTTGCTAACGAATCACCTAGTGATCTCAAGGTCGATTCTGATAGAAAAGCTGTCGTTGCCCGAGCAGTAGGTACTTGGGAATTCTCTGCCCATGACTTCGACTCGGACGAGCTACTCTTCGCCGCATTGACCATGTTAGAGCATGCATTGCAGATGCCCGAACTGCAAAAGTGGCGTATCTCAACAGGTGCGCCTGGATCTACCAGCTATCCCCCTGTGTACTGCGACTGACTTGAACAGATGACCTGACCATCTTCCTATTCGCTTGCAGGCACGCGTACAATGATTTCGTTTTGTACCACAACTTCCGTCACATTGTTGATGTCCTGCAAGCCGTCTTCTACTTTCTCTTACAGATTGGCATTCTACCTCCATACCCCAACTCCGATGGACAGCAAGCCCCCAGATCAGACCTTGCCCCAGTGGCCTCATTGCTCCAGCCGTTCGATGCATTGACTCTGCTCATTTCTGCCATCGGCCACGACGTTGGCCATCCTGGTGTAAACAATGCTTTCCTGGTCGCTTTGAACGCACCGCTTGCTCAGCTCTATAACGACCGTTCGGTGCTCGAAGCATTCCATTGTGCAGCTTATTCGCAGATCCTGCGCAGATACTGGCCGCAGGCTTTTGCTGACATTCCTATGCGTAAGCTGATGATCAACTCCATCTTAGCTACCGACATGGGCCTTCATTTCAAATACATGATCGATATGGGTAACCTGCAGGAGAAGCTTTCATCAAATGATGATAGCATCGAGGGGTGGACGCCAAAGGCTCTCGAAGAGACTAGAGATCTTGTCTGTGGACTTTTGATGAAATGCGCTGACATCAGCAACGTGGTACGTGATGATCTTGATTGTTTCTCTTCACTCCTCATTGACGTCTTTTAGGCACGTAAATATGCTGTCGCAGCACGATGGGCAGTAATTCTCACAGACGAATTCTCAAACCAGGGCGCTATGGAAAAGGAGCTCAATTTACCAACCTGCCTGTTCGGTGGCCCGCCTGATCGCGAGGACTTGATCAAACTGGCAGAGTCTCAAATTGGCTTCATGAGTATCTTTGCTGGCCCTCTTTTCGAGGGTATCACAGCAATTCTACCAGCCATGGGATTCTCCACTGTCGAAATAGAAGCCAACCGGACCGTTTGGGAAGAGAAGATCCACGTCGAGAAGTTGAGGAGAGGGTCCATCATGGCCAGTCCTGCACGCCAACCTTCGCCATTGTCTCGAGCCCCTCTACCAGTGCCCGAAGAGGAAGCTGAAGATGACAAAGAAGACGAGCTTCCACCTGAACGAGATTCGCTCTTCGGCCCATCTCGTACGTCTCAAACACAAACCGAAGCATCAATTCCTGACAACGTTCGGCCCAATATAGAACCAGCATCGCCTACATCACCCACGAGAGCCCGCCCTACCTCGGCATCGCCCATCAAGAGCAACAAAAAGAAACCCAGCACGTCCAGCTTCCATGCGCCATATTCTGTGCCGTTCCATCAACACACAAACTCGCGTCGATCTTCCAAGGATGCTGCGCTGGAGCAGTTGGAACAGCTGCAGCTGGGCCAACTCAGCAGCTTTTCGCGTATCGAGAACCAAACCTATGAAGGCGGTAGACGTGGGAGTGGTGATGCTTCTTTGACGACCATCCTCGTTCGCAGCCAAACAGCGCAGAGTAAGCAGGAACCAGACTCACCGACAAAGCCACCTCCATCCCCTCACAGACAGTCCGTCCGACCCTTCCCCGCGCCTGCACAGACTGGAATGCCTTCCTCTGTGCCTTCATCTCGCAGCCACGCCACTAGTAACGCGACTGCGACAACGACGACGTATGCGCAATCACCGGGCTCCACGCGACCATCGTCTGTGGAAGAAATGGAGGCTGGAACGCCCAAAGGATTAGAGCCTCCCCCTGTGCTGTCGACGGAAAACCCCTTCTTGCATCCTAACTCTAGTCCAGATTTGCACGGCAGGGAACGCATCTCGCACTCGGCGCCAGACATTATGAGCATCCCAGAAGTGCGTGCAGCCAAGCTGAACTCTGTGTCACATGTGACGGCCGAACACGGGGATGATGGCGAAGACGATCGCGGCATGTCACAGCGACCATCCGGACTGCGCGAAAGCCGCAGCCGAAGCAGATTGAGAGGACTTCGATTCTGGAGAAAGAGGTGGAAGAGCCCTGGTCCCAGCGCAGAAGTCGATTCCGAGCCATGAGAACGGCACGGCGGCAAACGGTGTGGCCACCGAAAATCTCCTTTGTTTATGGGAAGCCCATGGGCGAGGTATATGGGAAGGAAGTTTGCAAGGGGGACCAGAAGCTGTTGGCGTTGGAGGGATATACCACTGTCTCACGCGGGACGGCCTGATGATCTACAGACTTGGCAGAGGACGGCGTGGGATGGATGGACAGTTTTGTTTACTTTTCCTTGCGTTTATCATGTCTTCTTACACTCGCTTTTGGTTTTCTTTATCGTTTCATTGGCCTTGTGGATGCAGGGTCAGGAGGTTACACAAACAGCTGCAGCAGTAGAAAAGCTGGCGAGGGAACAGCAGCTATATATAGCTTCTGAACATAGAAGCATCATATCTAATACACAATCATGGTTAGCAAAAGCGGATGATTCCACAAGGACCTTGATAGCTGTATGTCGAAGACTCGGACGTGGTGGTGCAGAGTTCAGGGGAGATGATGGTGTGAAGCTTGGACAACAGTCTGGCCGGTCGTCGCTGCCAACGCCATCTATGTTGATGTCCAAGTTCACACAATTGCAGGACAAGCCTTGCGACGACGACGACGACGACGACGACGACGAGGCGCCGAGCTCGAGTCAGCACATCGCACGATCAACGATGAAGCACCTGGCAGTACGCCACTGAAACCTGCGCACAAGATCCATCCCCGCCGAGGCAGCAAGCCATCCATCACCGACACATCCCTTTCGCACGCCTGCGTGGCCTCGTTACAATCAGACCATGACGTCGCCACCGCTCACACCGCTACGGCGGTCCTTCTCGCACAACAGCACGTCTCCGTCCAGCCATCGCCTATCAACAGCATCGCGCTTCTCCAATGGCAGCCAGGACTTTGCTTCACATCTGGACGCCTCGGCCGGCGCAACCGGCATGGGCAATCTCGCCGACGAACTAGACTTTGCCGACTCTGACGAAGACGACTGGGACTACGACGGCGAGACCGAGCCTGAAACGGCGCTGCTAGCTGGAAATCAACATGGACAAGACCGAGGGACACAGGACGGCGCGGCTGAAGATGACGGACCACGAGACAGCCGTCTTCATGTCGAACAAAAGACTCATCGTAACTTCTCACGGCCAATGTCTCGAGATGCCGATGCCGACTCATCAGCCGTCTTTTCTTTCGAATTGGAAGATGCAATGGCCCACATCTCGCGCCTCGCCAATCCTGCTTCTCATCAGAACCCGGACACCATCTCCCGTACCCTTGTCGCTCTACAGAATCTACCTCCCCAGCAGTCCCTAGAGGCACATACCCAGCGTCTCACCACCTCAACCAACAGTCTTTCGTCGCACATCATCCAACAAACCAAGCACTTTGCGTCCCTTTCTGCTTCTCTGTTCGCTCCTTTTGGCTTCGGGACTCCTCTCGACTTTGATATCATCGACGATAAAGTCTTGCCTGCTGTTGCTCAAGTCATACAAGATTTGCCCGCCCCGGATTCTCGTGCTTTACATACCCTTTCACGTCTCGATCGAGAAACCGCCGACTTGATACAGACACTTGCCGCTCTTTCTGATTCTCTTCAGATGGGCCGCCAGACCACTGCTAGTGCTGCGCGACATTTGAGGAACACACAACTCATGGTCGCTGAGATGCGCCGTGAGAGTGACTTGGCCGACCAGGCACAATGGCGTATCGAGAAAGAAGACTGGGATCGCCGACTCGCCCAAAGATATTGTGCCAATGAGTGTCGCGATGTCGTCGGTGGCTTCGAACAGGTGTTTGAAGGCTTGAGACGAGGTCTGGAGGAGAAGACCGCTGCTTGATTGTCTTGTTTGGATTCTACAATATAAGGATATCTGTTTTGCTTGGGCAGGGTACTATGGAGGGCACATTGAGCATCATGGCGTTGTCTACATGCATTTCGGAAGGACAAGGACAATGCATGCAACGGGCGTTATGGGCTGCTTATAGCAGGGGGGAGTTTCACAACAATGGGCTGGCTATAGGCTACAGCTCTGTTTTGATCGTGTGCATGGTATGCAATAGATGGCAGTTTTCACAAGAGCTCATATGTCTAGTTCAAATCTCCTTCGTCTTGCCTCACACATGAGAAACACTTTTGTTAACCACTTTGTTCACCTCACTGAGCTGCGAAAGTGAAGCAAATACCGTGGCTATATGATTTGCTTTATTTCTCGCCTTGACAGATCCTCGCGACTTCACACCTTGCATCGCAGAGTGACCAGCACAGCATCTACTCTACGCGTCAAACATTCACTCAATCGGCGTCCTCTGACTTGTAAACCTCTGATCAGAAACGAACTTTACACCATGTCAAACGCACAAGATCCAACCGAAAACGCCTACATTCTCAGCTGCAACACGCCCGCACCTTCCCAAAACGAATCACTCACACGCAAGCGCAAGATGAGCTCTACCGAGCCCAACGACAAGGTCTCTTCACCCGGAGCCATCGACTCACAGCACCTGGCCACCAATGCGCAGTCCGCGGAACCAGAGCACGACAAATCAACCTACAACGGGCCTCAAATGGTGCATGTCGTGATGCTGCGCGTCGCCAACGAAAGCTCTGCGCGTCCCATGCCACAATCGGCCTTCTTCTCTCGTGAGACTGCGCTCTCGTTTGCGGCCAAGATTTTGCTGCAGTGGTGTGAAGCTCATTATGAGGATTTTCACTGGAAAGGCCCGGAGGTGTTGACGAAGCATTGTGTGGAGCGCTATGCTGCATATGACGCGCAGACTGGAGCGCAGCTTGCGGCTGTGGATGTGGTCAAGGTTAGTATCTTTGATGCTAAGGATGATGAGGATGTTTCCAAGAAGAACCAGAAGAACGACGAAGGTGAGTCCTGGTGTGCGTTGTCTTGATCGGTGATGCTGGAGCTGACGGTTTGTAGTGGACGTTCATGTCGGCTGTGATGATGTTCCCGAGAAGAACCAGAACGACGATTCGGGTAGGTTTTGCGTTTGTTCTTGTGTTTTGAGATGTTCGGGCTGATGTGATTCTCGTAGAAGATGGCCAAGCTGGTCGGGCTCAGGATCAGCCTGTCGCGCTCGAACAGTATCCTCGTGAAGTCGTCGACAAGGTGGCCGCTGAGGCTGTCAGATCTGCTATGAGTGCGAACAATGGCAATGGTGCCTGGAGCGAGGATTCCGAAATGAGAGTCTTTGGTGGATATACCGAGTGAGCCTGCCTCGACTCGAGAAGTCTAAGGGACACATGCTGGCAAGAGTTTATCGTCTACATTCCAGACAGTGATATCCATTAGGGAGGGTCTAATCTCAAGCCTAAGAGTGGTTTATCAGATGTTGGGAACCATGAGGCAGTGAGAATAGCATCTCATGAACTAGCGAGAGAGAACACCAATGGCAGTCGGATGTAGCAAGAAATACACCAATTGACCAGATTCTGCCTCGTACTTTTTGATGTTTTATATCATGAATTCAATAGAGATGCTCATCGGAGACGATATCTGAAGAGGATCAAAAGAAAGGTGATCACCTGAGATGTTGGCTGAGTGAGCCAATCACAGGCCAGCAGAACCTCAGCCGACGGCGGTTGATTCCGACCGGAGCTTTCTGACATCGGGCCTCGTGAACTGGATACCAACCGCATCATCACCCTCCCTGCCGCCCTGTACAGACGATTCTCCCGTCCCCCGTCCTCTCCACAGACATAATAGACAAAATGCGCACTTCGATGCTCCGTACCACCGGCACCGCCGCCGCCGCCCTGCGCTCTTCGGTGCGCGCAACCCAGACCCGCCGCGCCCACGCCATCTCCAACCCTACCCTCGCAAACATTGAGAAGAGATGGGAGGCTATGCCCCCTCAGGAGCAGGCCGACCTTTGGATGGCTCTCAGAGACCGCATGAAGGTTGACTGGACAGAGATGACCTTGCAAGAGAAGAAGGCCGGTATGTCGACTTTTTGTCTCTGCCTTGATACACAATCAATTGGCAAGCTCGACCGCGTCTGTCTGTCTGGTCAAACTTGCCAATTGATCCAGAGGCTATGAGACAGCCAATTGACGCTCCAAACCCAAGCTCTGACACGTCACTTCGCGCAGCATACTGGATCGCTTTCGGACCCCACGGTCCCCGCGCCCAAACTCCTCCCGGTGAGGGCAAGCAGGTCTTCTGGTACACCATGGGTGGTCTCGGTGTCACCGCCGTCTTGTTCTTCGGCATCCGCGCCTTCGCCAACGGCCCTCCCAAGACCATGACCAAGGAGTACCAGGAGGCCTCCGACGCATACCTCAAGGTTTGCCTTCCGCTTCAGCGGCTTCAGCGAGCCACACAGCAACTGACAATCATGACCACAGGAGCAAAACGTCGAGCCTATCACCGGTATCTCTGCCGAGGACTACAAGGGTGGCTTCATGGTCCAGAGCAAGCCTGCCCCCAAGGAGTAAATGCCTTTGCAATCGAAAGGTGTTATTCTGTTTTGATAAAGGAACCACATGGGCGTGCCGCCGACGACGACGACGCCGTCGTAACATCTTTACCGAGTGGACGAAGAGAAGGTTACACGTCAATCTTTGGAGCCCGCTTTTTTTCTAGAAGCAAACGACGAAACAAAAGATCCCTTGTACCTCTTTTTTTTAACCTTATTTCCAGCGTACTTGTACAAAGATTTACAATTTTCATTTGTCCTCACATTAGCTCACGCTTTGGGCTGTCTTTTTGTGCCTTTTTTTTCGGTATTGCTTGGTAATAACAACGGACGCATCGCCTTCGCTGAGCTGAGAAACAGAGTGAGGCTGCGGACGACTTCATTCCAAGCGAACGATCACGTAGACAGCTGCCTAGGTCATCGAACAAAGTGCATGTCAGAAGGAAAAAGCCAAGCAATGCCCAGGGAGTAAAGGGATCGTGACATTATGCTGTGTATCCTCCGACCGGTCATCCGAAATAGCAAGATAGGGCTGGCATATTGTACCTCATCTATGGCTCAACGACGCTCCCGAGAGCTCATCTTGACACAAAAACAGGTATACTGCCAAGGCATGAGAGTTACAGTCAAGACTCAAGACTAAAGAGCGTACCGAAGAGGTCTCTCACATTATTGATACCCAAGCTTCTCGGCTGTTCAGCTTTGATCCGTGCAACACACAGACACGAGGCTTTTCATCTTCGACTGTAAAGAGCCGGTTCATCGTGTAGAGTAAGAAAACGGCTGTGCAGATTCGACTGTTGTTTCTCCAGCGGGCGGGCCGAGAGTGAACCAGATGAAGCAAGGCAGAATTTCGTCTAGACTACGTGACTGACTGCTTTGAAAGAGTCAGGATGTTGCGAATCTGGTATTTCTGATCGCAAGCAGGAAGTAGGGCTTGTGGTTATTTCACGCAGTCCCGAATGTGGAAGAGGCGCGATGCACGAGCTTGCATGATGTGCATGCAGCAAATTGTGATTGGCTGGATGGTTAAGATGGAGACAAAAAGATGGCTGGCTACCTGATATAGATGGCAGGCTATGGAGATGTAGCCTGGAAACGTGATTGTGTATGGTAAGAAGGATTGAATCAACACCATCTCATGAAAGTCGGCGTTTGGATTGCCATCATGATTGTTAAATGCATCGATTGCTAGGGATGTGTCTGTGCGAGAGACCCTTGTCTTGTGCCGGCCTTTCGGAGAAGCTTGCCGCGCCCTGCGTGAACTCGACTCGGTCGCGCGGTTTTAGAACGAGACTGATGAAGAGACTGAGATGCGTGTAGGTAGGTAGGTACGTACAAAGGGAGCCAAGTATGAGAGTAGGTTGATGTGGCATGTGATTTCTCCATGTGCTTAGAGGATGACAGCTACGACTGATCACGTCAAAGTAACTTGTTTCAAAGGCTTGTCCGAGAAAAGAGGTACTTTGGTAGAGTACAAAGTGGCAGGGTCTGGAAATTTGGATCTTGGTAGCACACTTCTTTTGACTGTTTCGGAATCGCCAACGTTCTGCAACGCTCATCGTGCCAGACAGAGCCTCCCACTTCTGCCTCTCTGGTCCTGTGATGCGACCGTGAAGTCGGCACAATCAGGCACTCTATCCATATCGCTGCATCCTTTTTTTGCTGCCTTCCTTGCTTGCACCCTTGCTGCTCCCTGCTCCCATGCATGGAGAGCCCGAGCTTTCCAAATCATGGACACTGAGGATGGCCACCAATTCATAAAGGTGAGTGATGGCCTCTTGGGCGATTGCTGCCGTCGCTGTCGTCTTGGTCGTCGTCGGCTCATGCCTGTCTCCTACAGCAACTCGCCTACTTTGTGCGGACTCACGAAAAGGCGCTGGCCAACGCACTGCAACTGCAGAGGCGCGGATCCCAAAATGTCACCTCTCCCATCTCGGCCTCGGCCATGAATCCTCCTGCCGCTCCCTCAGCTTCGTCGTCCACCTCCTCGGCCAGCACCTTTGCTGCCGCCCTATCGCTCCCTTATCTCAGCTTCACCTCGCAGACGGTCAAGCCCGTCAAGCTGACCCTGACGCCGCACCACCTGTTCTACCTGCTCTCTCGCTTCGAGGAATTGGGCATCAATGTTGGGCCCCTCACGGTCCGTCTCGAGAACATCCACAACGACGTCGCCCCGGGAAACTATGTCTCGTTCCTCTCGGCTCCAAAGTCGCGCGGCCGTGCCTCGGATGCTGATTCGGTTCGGTCGTCCTCCAGTGTGCGAAGCGTCATGTCTACCATGTCAAGCATGTGGTCACACTTCAATCTCAGTGGACAGTCAAACAAGGAGGAAAAGCAAAAGGCGGCTGAATTGGAAGATTTGAAATACCTGTATTCGGCATTCACCAAGATCCCCTGTCTGCGTCTGTCTCCGGACCATCGCTCCAAGTTGATTGCTGGATATGAGGAGTTCCCCTTCGATACAGCAGTCCCGCTGTTTGCTTTCAAGAACGTCAGCGCTCTGGAAATATGTGATCTGGACTTTCGCCAGCTCTTTGGTTGGGATCGAATGGCCGAGCAGCTGCGCAGTCTCACAATCAAGCGCGCTAGCATTGACGACCTGGCGGACCTCACCGTCAATATCGTCCTTGATGACATGGACAAGCGTCGTCGCAGATCATCAAAGGCACCCATCCCCTCCTCGCCCGCCGTGGTATGGCCATCCGCGAATTCGAGTATGAGACATGCTGCCGAGCTGGCATCTGCCTCGGCCCCCAACTCACCCATGGCTGATGCAAGACGACCGTCAATTGGAAGCCCTCAGCGCTCTACTGTGAACATGACACGGACTGCATCGTCAGACGGGAAAAAGACGCCTCGTCTCAGGCAGAGGAGTATCTCACCTTCCAGGCCGGCTAGTTCACGACACAACTCATCATATGGCCATGGTCATCCGCCACGAAGCGGGACCCCCAAGTTCAGACGCGAGTCAGGTAGTTCTGGCTCGAGCATTCATTCGAGCACACCACGGAATAGTACATCTAATCTTCTCGCATTGGGTATTGTTCCTGCATCCAAGTGGCGCTTCTTACGCCACCTCAGTCTTGCTGATAACGCCTTGACCTTTATCACAACTCATAGTCTTGCACCTTTAGCCCAAACATTGCATTCGCTCGACCTGTCCTCGAATCTTCTTACTGAGATCCCTGACAGTCTTGCCTCGTTGACTAACTTGAGAGCTCTCAACCTCTCCAATTGCATGATTGATAGCCTGCATTCTCTTGTCCGAAATCCACTACCAGCCATCACCACACTGAATCTCAGATCCAACCGACTCACCTCGCTCGCCGGTATCGAGCGACTATTCTCTCTCGAACGTGTGGACCTACGCGACAACAAATTGACGGATCCTACGGAGCTTGCACGGCTCACACGAATGCCTGAGATGCAAGATCTGTATGTCGCGAAGAACCCGTTCATCCGCACGCACTCGAACTACAGGATTACCATATTCAATCTTTTCCGAGCCACGCCAGGATACACCGAAGATATCAAGATCGATTCGACTGGTCCCTCATACAGCGAGCGCAGACAGCTGGTAGACCGTGCCCCAGAACTGCCATCTGCTCCCGTACCAGTAACAGCGCCTGAAGATGAGCGCTCTGATGATGCATTGAATATGCCCGATCTGGGCGAGCGATCACGACAAGCAGTGGCTGAGCATGCTCAAGGATCAACTAGGTCAATCAACGACTACACCACAGCATCACAAAGAAGGAAGAAAAACACACGGAGGAGGATTGTTGAATTGTCACATGAGATGGGCTCCGAGCAAAGCATACACACAGACACACCAACCTCGCCGCGTACATCAAGCAAAACGCTAGTTTCACCAGAGGACCAGCGAGCGGTGCGAGCGACTTCTTCTCCGCCTCGACTACCTCCATTGGACACAGGAGGCTCGAGTATGTTGTTAGAAGGACTTGGAGCAGAGGAGGATGACGAAATCCGCGTCAACAGTGACGTTTACCGCCAAAAGATTGAGACTCTGAAGAGCGACCTCGGCAACGGCTGGTTGACGGCGTTGAGTGAAGACATGAGACATGGCACGGAGAGAGAGTATAGTGCGAGACCCTCGATGGGAGGGCAACGGACTGACAGTCGAGAAGTGACTGTTGGAGGCAGGAGATTGGGTTGACGAAACGTACTGAAGCCCGTGTGATATAGTTTTGGCGTTTTTGTTGTATAGCGATGAAGGATTGGAAAGGCGTAGGCATAAGGCATAGCGATGGCGCAAAGGGCGGGGCAAAGGTAGATACCTCATGGACGAATGACCATTTTATTGTTATGGTGTTACGACATGGAGATTGAAAATACCGTATGCACGTGATGGGTCAAGGTCGCAGGCGAAAGGGATGATTTATGACAGATGAGAGATACAGGACGAGAATACGAGTGGGATACGCGAGGAAGAGTGGACTGTTCTATAGATGGTGCATCCTGCTATGGGACCAAGAAAAGACGCGCAACAGAGCGGAAGATGAAATTGTTTTTGCTGGCAGCGAGTCGCAGGAGCAGTTGAGCACGGCCGCTCGGCTTGGACGCATCGACAACTTCCTTCTCCCTGCCCAAACGCTGCGACTTCGACGACTCTTTCCACCCATCAAACACATACAACCGCACGTGTCTGTTGAACCACTCTGTTGATCTCGTCCAGAAAGGTACGCTTTGTCTGCTCTGCTCATCGATTGGACCGCCGCGCCGCCCTGTTCTTCTGGCCGCTTGTCTTGTTGCGCTGGCCTCGTCGCTGTTTCCTGCTCTTGCACTCAGCACTAGTCACCGCTTGCGTTTGTGCTCTTTCCCATTCTGCAAGCTAAAACTCGTTATTGCCGCCGCTCTGCTGCACGCCCCTTCCCATTTTGAACCCTTCTTTTTTTCGTTCTCGCCTTGACGCTCGTCTGATCTTGCATCTCTCCACATCCTTACCAATCCGACACCCCGCTGACCACACCTCCACAAACAGCAGCGCTGAACACGCTCCCATCACGACAAGAGTCTTGATAATCCTCGACTGCCGATACATTCGCCTCCGTCTCGCGCTCCCCCCGTAGTCGCAGCGGCGTGAACGGCGCGTCCCCATTTCCATATCTCAGTCCATCACCAAACAACCGTCTCCAGCGCTCCATCTGACGCACCCTCGACATCGTCCCTCCATCCTTCATCGCCTTACGTACCTGATCGTTCGACACTAGAAAAAGTCAAATCCCAGCCTTCCGAACCGGTCAAGAACAAGGCTCCATATAGCACCTTTGTTGCACCCGGCGTCGCCTAACTACTACATCCGTGCCACACGTGTAGCCTCATCTTCCAACAAAGCATCGGAACATCAATTGAGCGCTAGCAAGGGCCCCGGTGCTCGGTACGAGACATTTTAGTTTTTTTTCCCTCGTTCTTTCTTTCTCGGCTTCATAATGGCGGATCAACAAGACGTCGATTTGGACTCTATCATCGACAGACTGCTCGAGGTCCGTGGCAGCAGACCCGGCAAGCAGGTCCAGCTCCTTGAGACAGAGATTCGCTACCTCTGCACCAGAGCACGTGAAATCTTCATCTCACAGCCCATCCTCCTCGAACTCGAGGCTCCCATCAAGGTAGCCACTCTCCTGTCCATGGCCTTGTGACTTTCTCTCTAACGCATACAGATCTGTGGTGACATTCACGGCCAATACTACGACCTTTTGCGCCTTTTCGAGTACGGCGGTTTCCCTCCTGAGGCCAACTACCTTTTCCTTGGTGACTACGTCGACCGTGGAAAGCAATCGCTCGAGACCATCTGCTTGCTCCTCGCCTACAAGATCAAGTACCCCGAAAACTTCTTTATTCTGCGCGGTAACCACGAGTGTGCCTCAATCAACCGTATCTACGGTTTCTACGATGAGTGCAAGAGAAGATACAACATTAAGCTGTGGAAGACTTTCACCGACTGCTTCAACTGCCTGCCCATTGCCGCTATCATCGACGAGAAGATTTTCACCATGCACGGTGGTTTGAGTCCCGACCTCAACTCGATGGAGCAGATCAGACGTGTCATGCGTCCTACTGATGTACGTCCTCGAGCTTTGTTACGACGAAAGCATCCACTGACAACAATCTCAGATCCCCGACTGCGGTCTCCTTTGCGATTTGCTGTGGTCTGACCCTGACAAGGACATCACCGGCTGGAGCGAGAACGATCGTGGTGTCTCGTTCACGTTCGGTCCCGACGTGGTCTCTCGCTTCCTGCAGAAACATGACATGGACCTCATTTGCCGTGCTCACCAAGTCGTCGAGGATGGTTACGAGTTCTTCTCAAAACGTCAACTTGTAACCTTGTTCAGCGCTCCCAACTACTGTGGAGAGTTTGACAATGCCGGCGCCATGATGAGCGTCGATGAAAGCTTGCTGTGCTCTTTCCAGATCCTCAAGCCAGCAGAGAAGAAGCAGAAGTACGCATATCCCTCACGTCCTTGAACAAATCATAAAACACACAATACTGACTTGAGCTCGTGCAGCAGGTTCGGTCGCAGATAGTGGAACATTGATGAGAAAGGCGATTCTGTCCACTAGCAACACATTACATACAGCGCGGTTATCTTTTGCATTCAATCTTCTCTGTGCTCCCACTGGATCCTCGCCCGTTTATGTCATGTTATGGTGATGGTTGCTCGTGTGCAGTTCTAAGGCCAATCGTGACGAGTGGGCAGTCTGAGCAAATCCAGAGGGGTGAAGAGAGGAGACGGAAAGATGCAGGAGTCTTGGAGACATAGCCCGATCATACCAAAGCCCCTTCGAGATCGATCGGTGTCATTTGTCTCCGCCTGCATGCGGCAGTCAGTAGTCGTGGGGCCACAGCGATCAGAGCGGAGTGGCTGTCAAGGAAGAGCAGCGGGCGATTCGTTTTTGCGACTTTGGAGGGGGGAGGCTTCAAAACAAAACTGGAGACGTTTTTTTTTGGGGGGGAGGATGAGCTCGACTTTGTTTGTCTTTTTTTTTTTCCTTCTTGTGTCTTTGCTGTTAACAATTACCCATAACACTCCTCGGTTGTCTCCTTTCTTTTTCGTTTTTCTTGTGAGTTATATCGAATGTCATGAGTTTTGTTCTTTTACCTTTTTTTCTTTTTCTTTTTTTTGCGACATGTCCTCATTTTTTTCCTTTTCTCAATTTGACTAATCTTTACGCAGCTGCACTCGTTCGCTCAACCTTGTAATTCTTTCTTTTCGTGACAGAAAGATTGCCTCGGAAACAAGTGAATCGAGAGGCCTCTATGGCGACAAGTAAAATCCGAGAGGTCCTATCAGGTGTGAAATGTAAGAAGCTAGGCCGGGTTTTCCCTTGGCTCTTTTCTTTTTTTTTTCTCACTTTATGTTTTCCAGTCCATGGACCAAGGGGAACGCAATGGTAAAGGGGGAGCAAAGCAAAAAAAGAGAAGAAAAAAAAAGGGGGAACCGATTGTAATGTTTGGTATCAATTGCCAGAAATGGAAAGCTTTCTACGCCATTTTTTCTATGTCAAAGCATTTCCTTTTTTTTTTTCAAAGAAAACTCCTGGATGACTGATTTGTTCCATAGAACGCCTTGTATACTCCCCTCCCTTTCCACCCAAACCAAAAGATGCTAGCACTAAAGATGCAAAAAAAAAAGGAAAGCGACAAGGAAAGGAAAAAGGATAAAAAAAACAACCTTACTGCTCAGTCTGCAACACCATCTTTTCTCTCTCGCTCCTTCTCTGTGTCTGGCCTTTGGAACTGTGCTTCCTCTCGTTTTCCTCTCTGCGCTTGATGGCCTTGAGTTCTTCACTCTTGATCTCGGACGCCTTTTTGACCTGCTTGGGCAGATGCCTGTGACGGTGGATGCGCCTGATTTCGGGCATGTGCTTGTACCTCTCCACCAAGGCCCTGTCATACTCCAACTGCTGGCGCTGTCTCGCGCTCTTGACGCCTTGACGCTCGGAAGCGCGCGCGCGCCATAAGCGGATGTTGCCGTCGTCGCTGCCCGAGAGGATGTAATTGTTGTCTGGCGTCCAGGCGGCCGAGAAGACGCGCTGCATGCGTTTTGTGTGGTAGACGTCTCTGCTGTGTCCGTCGTTGCGTTTCCAGAGGCGCACGCTGCGGTCGTAGGATGCAGAGACCAATTCTTCGCCGGTGGGTGAGAACTCGACGTCCATTACCGCGGCGACGTGGTCTTTGAGGACGTTCAAGGCGCGCTTGAGATTGCGCATGTCGAAGATGTAGATGTTGTGGTCTTCGTTTGCGACGGCCAGGTTGAAGGCTTCCATGGGGTTCCAGGAGATGGCGTTTGAGGCGAGGGTGAGGATGGACTTGTGCAGAGGGGACGAGGTGCGCATGTCGTAGAAGATGAGGGAGCGGTCGGTGGCGGTGGAAGCGAGGATGGAGGTTTCGGTCTGGTTGAACTTGCAGGCTGTGATGGTGTCGATGCTGTTGGGCCACTGTAGCGTCTGCAGAGGCGCCGAGTTGGGTCTGTTGAGGTCGTAGATGCTGATGACGGACGACGAGGCGGCAACGGCGGGCTCGGTGCGGTGCTTGGTGACGGACGTGAAGGCGGCAGGGCCCAGGTATGTCGACAGCGGAGCGGCGTTGGCGGCTTGGTTGTAAGGGTCGTACATCTTGATGCTCCTGTCGCTGCCGCACGACAACAGCTTCTTGTCGTGCGTCCAGCACATGGACTTGACAATGTTCTCGTGCGCCTGGGCCTGCCAGATCTCTTCTCTGGTCGTCAAGTCCCACACTTTGACGACGCCATCGCCACTGCCCGAGGCAAACCTCTCGAGCGAATTGGGGTCCTTGGCCATGGTGTAGACTCCGTCGACGTGGCCGCGGCCCAGTTGGGCGAGGAAGGGCTGGGCGAACATGCGGTCCATCTTTGTCGCATTCAGGGCTCTGGTGTACTCGCGTGCTCGTTCGAAGGGGTGCAATGCGGGATCCAGATTGCGTGTCTGCCGCTGCACCGAGGTGCCTGGCGTCTGCTGCTGCGACGCAGTGCGACTGAGGGCCTTGATTTTCTATACGGCCATCATGTCAGTCCAGCTCGTGAAGCGGCGGCAGTCTTGTGGAGGATCGAGTCGCGTGAGCTCGGATAGCCCATGACACCACGAGCGGCATGATGCAGTGTTTTTACATACCATGATGGAAGGCTGCACAGTCAAATGTCCAGCAGTCGTCAAATCTTCAAAGTCGAAACCAAAAAAGTTGACGGCCATCTTTTGCCCGCGTTGCTTCCTCCGCATTCTTGGCCCATTCACATGCTTGACAGGGTCACCTTTGTGTGGTATATAAAGATATTTTCATTTTGATCATCAAGTCTTCCTCGAATCTTGCTTTCCCCTATCTGTCGTACTCACACGCCTCCGAGCTTGCTGTCCACAGACTCGACAGACTGTTCTCTGAATCGCTCCTCTTCATCTTCGGAATCCATCAAGTCGATCCTGTCCGCTTCTGCTCTGGCCAGACCGCGTTGGCCATTGCCGCTTGATCTCTGCTGCTCGATCAGATCATAGCCAAGAGCTCCTATCTTCCACGCCAAATCGCAGCTCTCACACTCGATTGCTTTGACGTTTGGTGATATCGTGACCGCATTGTCGCATCGAAAGCACGAGAAGCTGCACTTCTCACAGAGAGCTCCGATTGCCCCACTACCACTGCGCCTCGCTGATCCTCCACACACTGAACATTTGCCGAGCCCGAAACTGCCTGTCAACCTTGTCTCCTTCTTCCAAAGCTGATCTGGAATGCGATCATCGCTCCTTCCGTTGCCCTCCATTTCCCATCTCGGTAGAGGTGCGTTCGGCAACGGAATGTGGAGGCAGTCAAGATGACAAGCTTCGACCTCCTTGCACCCTGACAGCCGCATCTGTCTGTTGCGACGTTGCAATGTTCGGAGTACTTTGTCCTGAAACTTCTGTGAATCCTTTCGTGCTTTCTCATTGTCGTCATTCGATGAGTATGGTCCGCGGTATTCAGGCCCTTGGACAATCTGTTTTAGTGGTATCACACCTACAGGCCGGGCTACTAGCGCGCTATCCTCGAGCATCGACTTGCAATCCCAAAGTATAGGGGGGTCTTCTTCGGTCAACGGAGCAGCTGCCTCGACGTCGAACCGAGCCGTGCTTCTCCTGTCTAGCCTCGAAGCTTCGTTTCCGAGCTTGTTGTTGCCAATAGAAAGTAAATTCAGCCTGGCCGCGTCTTCCCCGATGAGGAGCTGGCAGAAATCAGGACTGAATGCTCCGGACATGACGGCAGAGTTCAATCTAACCACGTCACGGACATGCTTGTCAGAATCACTGCGATACGGATCCCAACAGCTCACAACTCCATCGGACGAGCCCGAGTACAAGCGGTCTCGTTCGGCACCCCAGGAGAGGAAACGAATGCCAGTGTCGGCCTCGTATCGCTTCTTGCCGAATGGCAAGACAGCGATGGATTCGCCATGCTTCAATGTGCTTAGAGGGGATTCACCCCTCTTTGTGTAGCGCACGTCCCAAATGTACACTCTTCCTTCGGTACTACCCACAGCAATGAGGTTGCTGTCATGCGGAGAGTAGATGACATCGTTGATATCGATGGCTGGGCAGTCGAGCTCGATTGTGTGTTGGGCGCGATCGCTCTCGTTTGGTGAATATAGTCTGACGACCGAGTGTATGCCGTGAGCCACATGGCCAAATGGTCTGCTCGCGACAGCAAAAATTGAGGATCCAGGATTGGGATTCCAGGTTAGGTCGAAGACATTCCGATTGGGAGCGTCAGTCTCAAGTCTCGCTTGGTGGTTCATGTCCCACAGCGCAACCTCTCCTTCCTTATCTCTACTGTCATCTTCAGCAAAGACAACCTCAGTTTCGCGTGAGAAACCGGCAAGTAGAAAATGCCCGTGATACTGCGTAGCGCCCCATCTTATCGCCGAGGGATACTTTCGAGTTTTAGGTTTTCCTGATAGTTGGGCATCCAATGAGAATGTGTCGTCGTCATTGAACGACAGTACTGAGATAGCATCATGACCCGTAGAAGCACATCCGGTGGCCACTCGGCCATCATTGCTGACCGAAAGGAAGTCTACAGACCCTGAATGGGTAAAAGTGTGGAGAAGAGTGGTATCGCTCGGGGATTTGTCGACTTTGAAGCTGTGCAGCTGCTTGTCGATGCCAACAGAGTACATCCGTTTGCTACAAGGGCTGAACGCCACCATCTGGACTGTTGAAAACAGATCTTTGTGGCGTAAATCAGGTAGTGTATGTCTCACCGTATGCTGTGGCAGCTCTTTGGCACGCCGAGTCGCAGCACTGCCGACAACCAAGTTGCGAGGTTTATTATAGTCAATGGACTGGATATCCGTGACAGCTACTGCACCCGCAGCAAAAAGCTTGCCATCTGGAGACCATGCAATGGTTGAAACATCACCAGAGGCATTATCCATGTATGCTTGCACGCCCATGCTGCTGTACGCAATATCTCTGACGCCCGCCTGGAACTTTTTAGGCCATTCTCGTCCATGCGTAGCACCGAGTTCTCGATGTCGCACAAGGTAGCTGAGAGGTTTATTGGTTCTTCTGCAGCGAACTGGGTCATCCAGAGGTTCAGCTGTCTCTTCTTCGAGTGCAACAGATGAGTCTATCGAACGCGTAGGTGCATGAGATGTGACTGCATGAGTCGTACGCCGCGGCTCTCGAGCAGGGTGGTCACGTATAGAGTCTCGTACATCTTTCGCAGGGCTATGAATGAGACCTGTCTTGTTTTTAAGGACCTTTGAGTATCTGGTTTGCATGGAAGGCCATTTCCTTCCCGGGAAAAAGCGTTCAAAGTCCTTCCATGGGATCTGTGCCACCTCTTTCAGGTGCTTGATTAGCGCGTCTTCCTTTGGCGTGAACGGGCGTCCATAGTTGTTTCCAAAGGGTTGAATTTTGGATAGATCAGTCGGAAAGGAGAAATGTGTGTGGGTGTCCTCTGGTTGTTTGTCGACTTCGATGGATCTCACAACGTCATCTTCTGAAGATATCGATTCTGTCAATATAGCCGAGCCTGGTGGCATGGCCACAAAAGGACGCTCTCGTCGGGACCGTTTCACAGGTCCTTCATCATAATCATCATCATCCTCGACTGTTTCCAATCTCCTTTTGCTCATGCGTGGAGAGTCTGATCCGACAGTACGCCTTACAGCAGAGCTTATGCCATCAGCAGCAGCGATAAGCTCCTTGGACGCTCGGTGCATTGGAGGTGGGGAGCTTGTCGGGCTTGGAACCTTGAGACTCGCAATGCTTGAAGGTGGTGGTAGGATGGCAGATCGGACAGTAGTCGCAGGCATGGTTGAGGGTTCCAACTTGTGACCAGCGTGCTCTGAAGAAGGAGGTATGGGGTACACATGAGGTGTAAGAGGTGTGCTTTGAACACGATCGAAATGTTGAATTCCATGGTTCTCTTGAGGGACTTTGGCAGGGGGCATGCGCGGAAGGGCATTCGACGGTGATGGTTTTTGCGCAAAGGGTTCTTTTATTGATGCAGGCCATGATTGTGTTGGCCTCAAAGGCTGCGAGAGAAATGATCCCATAGCATCTCGCAAGCCAACCGAAGCCAGAGGTTGTGATTGAGGAGCGACACCTGGTGTGCTTGGTGAGGGTCTGGAACGTCCTGAGAGTTGAAAGGGTTGGGAGACCTGGAAGCGCTGCGAGGGTACTGGCGCCGTTGAAGAGAGAGATGGAAGCGTAGCGTTAGGAGGAAGAGCCGGTCGATGTGGTGCAGGAGCCGGAGGCGTGGCGGCCTCGGACTTGGACAAACCAAGAAGCCACCGCTTTGTCAGAGGATTTGTTATGGAGACAGGGTTGTGCCTGCTTGCCGGTGGTAAATATGTCGGCAGAAGAGGTTGGGCTGGCCTTTGCTGCTGGATCGTCGGGTTCGGAGCATGCGGTCGAACTGGACTCGATTGAGCAATCGCCGGTGTCTGCCTCTTCTTCGCGTTGTGGGCATTGTTTGTCGGAGGAACAGTACTCGGCTTCTGGTGACTTGACGCTTTGGTGTCGTGTGGTTTCGAGGTGTTCGTGGTATTCGAGGAGGCCTGTGGATGGTGAATGACATTGGATTTGAGAGTGTTCGAGACGCTGGTGTCATGTCGCCCCTTTCTCGTGTCCCACAGGATCTCGACTGAATCATCGCTATCATCCGAGGGTGTGATGAACCTCGATTCCGGGATTCGCTGTGGGAAAAAAGGTCCTTGTCGTTGACTTCCAGGTGGCGGGCTTTCTTCAAGCAGATCGATGACGACCCGGCCTCGATTAGCCATCATCGTCGGAGAAAGGACAAGTTGACAAACATGCTGTGATGTTGTCGAAGTCACAGGGTTGTCGTGTGCGAGTTGTTCGAGATTCGAGTTTCCGAGTGACGCGTTGTGGAGAGAGAAAGACGCGACTCAATTAATGATTTTCACTTAACGGCCATTTGAAGATCACTTAATGGTTCAGATATAATGCTTCATTACAGTCAAAGATTGATGCACAGTTCACTGAGTGTCTCACTACACGTAGTGTAATTTTCGAATGCATATCGTCTGCTTGCTAGTCTCCTCAAGCAAATCACTGCTCACTAGCCCTCTCCTTCCCTCTCATCATGCTTCACTTCTGTCTCTCTCCTGTCTCTCTACTGTCTCTCTCAAGCCCCCGCTGACATGCCAAGTGACTCTCTAAGACCTTGCACTTCCTTCCCTCTCTTAGCAGGTCCTGTCAATGCGAAGTCAGACACCATAATTTCTGGCGTGCCGGCTCTCCTTCTTCAAGATCGTTTTGTTGGTGACATTCCTCGCTTGTATTGCCGTGGCGACAAGTGAAGGCGCTGTGCAGATACGGTATAACCGTGTTGATGTTCCAAAGTCTCAAGAACTCAGGCCAGTCGCTTTCCCGACCCTTCTCTTGAGCGTCTCGATTATGTCCACGGTTGTCTTGCCCTTTGCTTTCTCGTCGCGATTGATGCGCACGACTGCTGCAGAGCCGCCGATGAACAAGGCAAACACAGGGTCGAGATTTCTGTCGGTTCCCAATCAGTCACCTGTTTCCCGTGTGCGCCAGTGCCTGGACACTACTGACTTGGAGATGATGTAGGCATAGCGTGGGACGGCCATGATGGAGTGATCTCAAGTTGGGACAGCCAATACTACTGAACTGTGATGCTTGGGTGCAAAGGTAGGTGTGCCACGAACTTGGACTTCTTGGAAGCAGTCTTGCTTGGTCGTTCTGTAATAAGTTTGGCTTCGGGAGCGGCTCGTTACGAAATCTGTCGAATGACGCGCTAGAGGCGCGCGAGGCCGGAGTTAAGATCGCCCTTATCTCTCGACTTAGCCACACTGCCGGCCACCCTGATGGACACTGGGCACGCAAACCCAGATATCGACTTGTCTATCTCGATTATGAAATGGGACCCAAATGGGGTCTCCGTCCGAGGATACTGTTATCGAACAAACTTCACATTGTATCTAAATGTAAAGTACCAAGGATATCACATGGTCGAGGACATGCACTTTCAGTACGTAAAGGGGTTTCATTCAAAAGCATGTGTAAAGTAAACGAGCAGCTAAACGGAGGACGCGAGTCTTTAGCGGTTGTTGTTGTTGGCGAGCTCTGTTAGGAAGTTGAACCGTGACTCTGTCGTGCGTGCTTCATCGCTGCATTCGGCATTCCTCCCTCAAATCACCTCTTCTCCGTCGTAGTTCCCAAAGACTCCGAAACTCCTGTTGTGGGCCATGTAAGGATATTGGTGTGGCATTAGAATAAGAAAAGAAGGTCGGAGACGGCTCAGATGGCCTCGCCGAAGGTGTTTTCACCAGAGTAGCTGTGCAGAGTGTAAGCTAGTGTTGTGGATCCGTAGAGTGTGTGCCACTTACGTGATGTAGAGGAATCCGTCTTCGTCCTTGTGCTCCTCGTAGATGCTGCTCATCAAAGCGGCAGTAGGAGGGAGGACTTCATCCACGAAGATGAAGATGGCCTTCTCAGGCGACAGCTTAATGCGCTTGCGAATCACGTAGACGAACTGTCCCACGGTGAGGTCGGCGGGGACCAAGTACTTTTTCTTGTCGATGGTGGCAATGTCGGACTTCTCGACCTTCTCGCAAATGACCTGTGTTGCCACGGCGTCAGTGTTGTGTTCAGTGTCGCGGCGGACGTTGGGCAGAGAGCCTTACGGGAATGCGATCGGTGTACTTCTGGCGGATACGCTCTGCTTCAGCCTGTGCATAGTCAGTATTGCGAGATCCGTTGCGGCCTGGTGATGATCGCGCAGCAACGAACCTTGCGCTTCTCGAAGCTGTGATGGCGAGTTAGTCATGACGTTCCTTGACCGCCTTGGAGTCGGGCAACGACTTACGGGTGCTCGTCCTTGAACTTGGATCTCATTTTGACGATTTGTGGTGGAGTGGTGGTGATGAAGATGTAAGTTGAGTGGAAGATCTGATGTAGGGTTGTGGAAGTAGTAGGTAGCCTGCAAGTCGAGGGGTCTGGGTGAAGGAGAGAGGTGCAGGTCAAGGCAGGCGCGATGACCAATGCGGGGCAACACGAACGGCCGGGTCACAAGCCAAAGCTCTATTATGCCTTATCTCAAACAAAGCCGCATCAACACCAGATGAATGACTCCGGAACAAGCACAATGAAAGGCAGTAGTGAATCAGTAGTATTATGATGAATGACTGAACATGACCAAATCACACGATGCTGTCCGACTAGTGATGGGTACAGGTCATCACTGGGCTCGCCAGCCGCAATCACGCATTGCAACGCCATTAACCTCCAGATAAGTTAACTCCGAGCAAACTCCTCATAATGCCTCAAGGCTGCGTCGTATCATCTTTCCATCTATAATCCTTTCCGATCATAATGTTGCGGTAGGGAAATAATATTGATCCCAAAGGAACTCGTAGTCTTCGATGATACCGCCTGCCATGTCGAGCAACGGCTTGTTTCTGAGCTTGTTGGTTACCGAATGGATCCACGCTCTGTTTCGCTCGGTCAGCAGGGTCAACATCAGACATGAGATTGCAATGCAAACATACTTGGTGAAGGTCTCGTAGAAAGCACCTCTCATAAGCCACCAGCCCAGGCTCCAACCTCTCCTCTTGAGTTCCTCCTTTTCGAGGGCCGTCAAAGCCCTCAAGCCGCCTGCTCTCCTTTCTTGAAGGTCTTTTTTTGCTAGTTGGCGCGCACCGTACTCAATCGTGACTCCTAGTACCCATGGTTGCCAGCTCTTCTTATTTTTGGTGGCCCAGTAGTGCATAGCTGCAGCATAAATCACAGGTCGTAAGATGTAGAGTACCTCCGCAAGTTCGCCCATACCGTTCACGCGGTGCAGCAAGGCCTTTGGTGGCTTGATGTCGTCGGCAGTCAGAGCTTTGGAGAGTAGGTAGCCTGAGATATCAGACGAGGAAGGCAATGTAGGGAGTGACAGGCCAGTCCTGGGCATTGTCCATTGAGTGTCTTCGGATTTCTCGGATGGTGGTGATTCCAAGCCTTTTCCGTCCTTTTCCTCCAAAGTGCTCGGATCCGCTTCGCGCTCCGGCAAAGGAGGATTGAGAAGGGGTCGAGAGTTGGTGAGACGCATGAGAAGCAATCGGCACATGGCCTTGATACTCTCGAGTATGACTACTACTTTCCATCTCGCCTTTTCGCCCCTCCTCTTTGCAGCCATTTCACATAGTAGCTCGGTGTATTGTACTACTTGCAGAAGCATTGCGAGTCGTTTATAAGCTGGTGACTTTTGCGCCCAAAAACGAGTGTAGCGAGTGTGTGGTGACGGATGAGGACGTTGCAGAGCCGGTAAGCGCTGTACTGCGCGAGCAAGTAGGGAGTCATGATAGATTGAAAGAAGTTGTACGCTCGAGTGTACTAAGGGCACAGTTCAGTGGCAGCAACGCGAGAGCAAGTGGTTGGTTCGTCTTACAAGATTCGGACGCGATTTCGGTGTCTCGAAACCTGCCTGAGCTTTGTTAGAATACTGTTTGCAAGCCTCACAACTTCACGATACCTGGTAAAATATAGGTCAATGATCGCAATGCTCCCTCGATCTGGCCGACTGCACTGGCATTCTTTGTTACGAAGTCGCCGTACATGCGTAAGTATTTTGGTGGAAGCGCAAGTGCTTCCTGCGTCGTATGCGACACATTTCTGTAGAGCTCCATGTTCTCGAAGCAGGATACTTTTGTGTGATCATGGAAATTCAGGAGAAAACTCACAGAGCATGGGATCGCGGAATTGGTGATGCTCTCGCGCATCTTTGTGGAGAGCCTCGGCATTTCCGGACCCCGGACTTGGCGCTGGGCTCACGAACCGGAGCTGTTCTCGAAGCAAACTCCTCGCTGTCTTTTGCACACCCATTTCGACGCGTTAGCTCGTCGAGCGACTAGCATCCATGGACTATCAAAACATGTACTCGTCCTTTGGCGACGAGGCTTCGACTCAGAACCCTTCTGATAATCCAGCTAGCTCGACTCCTAATTTTATGCAGTTTGTACTTTCATCTTTTCCCAATCTAACACATCCCGGTCCTGCTCACCAGGCAAACTCTTCCGCAACGACTGCTCAAAGACCGTTCCTAACGTAAGTCTATACATTTCACGTGTTCATCGAGCGACAGCAATGTAATTTCTTGTCAAGACCTGCCAACTCGAGCAATCAAATCACACAAAGTCCTGTGCACCAGCCTTCTCCGACGGCATCCAATGAACGCTCGACTACTACCTGGACCGAAGCAGAATGGCAGAAAGTCTACAGGTAAGCAGATCTAACGATAATTCAAGAAATCATATTCATTGACTACAGCAATACCCCTGATGGCGTTGCTGAGCTACGCGCACGATGGGAGGCCGATCTGAGCTGTACCGAATTGCCACCACCGCCCCCTGAAGTGCATGCAACTAAGCAGGAAGGCATTGACGTTGGTCTACAATCTTTGCTGCGTCTCTGCATTTACTGACAACTCGCCAGGCCGTCAAGAATTTTGCAAAGGATCATGGCTACGTCCTAGTCATTGGACATTCATACAAGGACAAGGTAAGCATTTTGCTCTGATTATGTTTCATGATTCTAGCCCTCAGCCTGACGTGTTTTGACACTGCCTGCTCTGTTCTTTTCTGCTGCAGGATAGTCTTAAACACGTCGATTGTCTGGACGTTAGGCTGACTCGAGATCTCAGAACGGCGAAACCAACAAAGTCTTGTTGACTTGTGAGATGGGAGGTTACTTCCGCGATCACTTCAAGAAGAATCCAGGGACCAGAGTGCGCAACCGCATGAGCCGAAAGACTGGTTGCCCAATGAAGATCCTCATCTCCAAACGACGCTTTTCCGATGAATGGGTTACGGTCATCAAGGACCACAAGCACAACCATGGCGCTTACAGAGCCAAAGTCATACTTACTGCCTCAAAAATGCCCGAGCTGGAAGATGCTTTGCATGAATGGCACATGGCCGAAATTGCAAGGGGTGAGGCTGTGCATGGCAACACACTCAAAGCCAGAGCACTAGCAATGTACGCCGAGATGCCCCAGTACCGCGGCAAGTCTCCGCCAAACCTGGACAGAGACTGGCTCGACCAATACCGCATGCGCTACAACTTGCCAGGAAAGGTGACGAGGCCGCCGATACCAGGCATTGTTCGAGGTCCCAACAATCCTGATCCCACGCCAATCAACGTAGATGACCAAATACCCTTGGAACCTCCAGCTTTTGCCAACTTGGAAGGAGTGTTCCCGTTGGATCAGAACCTGTTTTGGCCTACCAAGCAGTTTGTGCAAGATTACATGTCCCGCTACGACGCTTCGCACGACTTCAAGCACGTCACACGAGTCTTTGCCCTATCAAGACGCATTCTGGAGCAGGAGACTCAGTCATTCCAAAGTGTCGCGTACGACCCTCAGGCCGTTCTACTTGCAGCTATGCTGCATGATGTGGGCGATCACAAATATCACAAACCAGGGGAGAACCCGGAGAACCAAATCGCAGAGCACCTGTTAGAGCACGGAGCCAGCCCAGAGCTTGCAATGAAGGTGCAACTTATCGCCAAGAATGTGTCCTTTTCCAACGAGGTCAAGAATCCCAGGATGATGAAGGCTGTGCTAGACCAGCATCCAGAACTTGGCATTGTGCAGGATGCCGACAGACTGGACGCAATAGGTGCAGTGGGTATCGGAAGATGCTTTGCTTTTGGAGCAGTGAAACAATCGGACAGAGGGCTGGATGGAAGCATAGAGCATTTCGTTGAGAAGCTCGAGAGACTGGAGAACATGATGAAGGTAGGTTTTGTTTCTCGAAGTCATGTTGACAATGTACTGACCATACACAGACACACGCTGGACGTGAGATGGCCAGGGAGAGAACGCAGCGACTGCAGGTCTTTAGACAATGGTGGGATGAGGAGACATCAATGCAGATTTAAAAGATCAAGGAAGTCAGGGAAAGGAAAAGGGACGGCGTCTTTTCGTCTATGGATCATGAACAGATACCCATTACCACAAGTAGTTTTACTAGCATCGATAGAGGTCATCAAAGCAGCACACTGGCTCAGGCTTATAAGTTGAACACAGGTTGACTTGAAAGTAGAGATGGCAAGGTTGTAGAGCGGCAAACAAACGCCAAGTCTTCGGAGATGGACAGCAACAGCGCCGGGCTGTTTGAGCTCCAGATGGCCGTCGTCATATTCCAGCTGCACATTCACTTGCGCATTCCCCTTTCATCTTCGCTCGCCCACAATCTCCATCTCCAACATCTCCCGACGACGTCTCGCAACTAGACCGCCATGCCGTCAACCACCGCAGAAACACTGTCGCTCGTCAACAGGAATGTGTCGGTAGCGCCGCTAGTCTTGCTCTCAGCCACAGATCACTACAGTCGTTCAGCAAAGGGAACACGCAAGCGAGTTGTCGGTGTACTGCTGGGGCAGAATGATGGAAAGAACGTCAGGGTGTCAAACAGCTTTGCTGGTAGGTTGCCACTGCTCTGTTGTGCGCACGCGATACTGAAAGTCGCCTCTCAGTGCCGTTCGAGGAGGATGAGAAGGACCCGTCCGTGTGGTTCCTCGACCACAACTACATCGAGTCGATGAATGATATGTTCAAGAAGGTCAACGCCCGAGAGAAGCTGATCGGATGGTACCACACTGGCCCCAAGCTGCGCGCTTCGGATCTGGAAATCAACGAGCTGTTCAAGCGCTACACACCCAACCCTCTATTGGTCATCATCGACGTGCAGCCCAAGGACGTCGGCGTACCGACTGACGCCTACTTTGCAGTTGATGAAATCAAGGACGTGAGTGTGCATCAGAAAGATGGCTACTCTCCGCTCTAGACTGACACATCACAGGACGGAACTACTACCGCAAAGACATTCGTACACACTCCCTCGACCATCGAAGCTGAAGAAGCAGAAGAGATTGGAGTTGAGCACTTGCTTCGTGACATCCGCGACGTCGCAGTTGGCACTCTTTCGACGCGCGTGACATCGCAATTGCAGTCGCTGCAAGGCCTGCATCACCGCTTGCAAGACATTGGCAGATACCTCGACAAGGTCGTCGACGAAGAGCTCCCTGTCAACCACGCAATTCTCGGCAACCTCCAGGACGTCTTCAACCTGTTGCCCAACCTCTCCACTCCCAAGACCGCAAGCGCCATTGGTCTCGCTGGCCCACAAGCAGCTGGCGACTCCGAACTTGCTCGTGCCATGAGCATCAAGACCAACGATCAACTCATGTCTATCTACCTCGGCAGTTTGATCCGCGCCATCACCGCATTCCACGACTTGATCGAGAACAAAGTCCAGAACAAGCAGCAAGCCGACGACAAGGAGCAAAAGAAGGAAGAGGACAAGACGAAAGAGACCATCAAGAAGACTGAGAACCTGATGCTGAACGGTGACGCACCGGCCGAGCAGCAGGACAAGAATGACAAGTCCAAGGACGACAAGAAGAAGGGATGAAGGACCTGACACAGGTTGTGAACCATGGCTTGTTATTAGAGGACTCCACTGCTAAGGACCAGCATGAACCAGCTGGCCGCGATATCGTGCATGCATCAGGCGTTTGTAATATAGGGAGGAGGGAAGGACACTATCAAAGACGCATATGACGCCGGTCGAGCAACGAGCTTGGGCGTGATGCCCGACAACATGAATGAAAAACAACACTCCCAATGGACCGTGTCGTGAATCGTGCATATGAACATCTCCGCTTTATTGATCGAACATTCAATCACCCCATCCTGCCGCCCATCCAGCAAGCTCCTCAACACTGACCTCTTTCGTCTTGACATACCCACCAAACATGGCCGCTCTCTCAGCCAACACACAAGCAAGCAGATGCTTACACATTGGCGCATCATCTCCCAAAGACAACCCTCCGACCCTCCACCCCCAATCTTGCTCGCCTTGCACCGCAACAGCTTCCGGCGTCTCTTGTCCAGCATCCGCCAAAGCCGCCGGAAAAGCAGAAAAGACAAACGCAGGACACGAGCAACACCAACTCGATGTCCTGACTTCGTAATGCGAGCTCGACGCCACCGGATCTCTAAAGCGTGAATTCGAAGAGGTCTGCTGGGCTGAGCGGACGTAATATATTGCATTCTCGAACTGTGTTTCGCTTTTCGAATCATTTGTGAGATGTGTTTCTGGGGGTTCTTGATCCGGTGGTGCATTGGTTTGTGCTGCTGCTGCTGCTGCTGCTGGTGCTGGGTTTGATGCAGAGGTTGGTAGCAGACGAGTGACTAGTTCTCGGTCTAGTAGATCTAGGGCTGAGAGCAATTCATTTGGAAATAGGACGTGTAGGGTTAGAAGAGTTGACTTTTCTGCTGGTGTGCAGTGCTTGAGTGGATTTGACGGTGGTGGTGTTGGAGATGCGGCCGATGGTTGATGTGGTGTGTTCAGTGATGAGATGAGTGAGGTCAAAAAAGATCGAGTCCGCGGAAGTGTCATCATGGTTTGTGGCTCCATCATCTGGGACGAGTAGATTGTGAGCGTGTTTCGAGCGGATTGTATGGTGTGATCTGATTGTTGGCAAAGTGTGTAGAAGCTGCGTGAGTTCTTATGGAAGACGACGTCCTGTGTCCCTAATAGATTCTTGGAGCTTCTGAAATGGCTTGATGGTACACAGTGAGACAAGCTCCTATTGATGCTTGAAGGAGGCTGGAAGTAGGATACGAATATGGAATATCACTAGTACAGGGTGTCACCGACAACGTGTTTCCATGTTTCAAGTCAACTGTCATCCTCAGCCGTGTAAATTTTCTAAGTTTTCTGCGTAGATCAGGATTGAAAATCAGTGAGAATTCGATAACTGCTTTACTGTCACGCATTTTGCAATGATGCTGGTTGTGCCCGGCACAAGTTCACCCATTGCAGGCATGCATTAACGAAAGTGGAACTCAACTAAGAAGTGTGCAACCGCGAGAATATCAGGTATCAGGACTCGTAATACTGATCTGTACAAAGCCCGCAATGCTTCTGATTCCTTGCACATTGCTTCTGCGATAGTGAACCACATGAAAGATCGCCGAGCAAAAGCAAACCGGTGACCGGTCACCTCGACGACTCTCCAGCTAGGTCAAGATACACCGGCTGATAAATTGTTATACTCTGGGCAAAGCGATACAAAGTTAGCTCGTAGCCGAGTTCGTCCAGATGACAGGCGAGAGACACATGCTACAATACATTGCTGTACATACATGCACACGAGGTCCACGGTAAAAGTATGCGGCCCGCCCGGCGCAGGGCGTCCACCGGATCTGCATGATCTGCGACAGCGATGCGACGACAAGTCAATTGAAGACCAAAAACGTTTCTTTTCATTCGACAGGCCTGGGGTTGAACAAGGCCAGCTACAGGACTTGAAGTCGTGTTTGCTTCTTTTCCTTCCCTTCGAACCCTGGCAGCGTTCGCTATGTCGCATCCCAGACCGGTGTGACCGAACACTTCTATCCGACGATTACTCGCATTTGCTGCGGTCATGAGCCGAAGACCTGCATTGGCCCTGCTGCCCACTGCAAAGAACCGTGCAGATGATCACGACTGGACCGTGGTTGCCCTTGAAGCAGTGCAATATAGAACAAGTCACGCATCGGCTGAATATGCTTTCCTCGATCTTCATGAACGAGATCTCACCGGCACGAGATTGTTTCAGGAGGTGTGTTTCGTCGGTTGAGGGCCTAGCCTATCACGCGTCGGCCTAGCGAGCATATCAAGTATATGTTATGGATACCAGTCGTATATTATACCTTGATACTAATGGACCTGGCTCTATCGTCAACAAGAAACCCACCTTGCGTACGCACGTATCGACAAGATTGTTAGCACCTTGCAAGTTACTGAGACGCACGAACTGTAGCCTGTAGACAGCAAGTTCCGTGTGACTGTCTTTCACAGGCGGAGGCGGGTGGCCGATGAGGGGTACGGTACCTTTTCAGGGCGTGGGGTGGTGAGCCAAGAACCCGCCACAATCGCGCCGTTGATGCAAAGGATGCATCAAGACACCCAAAGTCAATTGAAGGAAGCTTTCACATGTCAGAGCAGATTGAATGAATGACTCTGAGATGTATGAGCTCATGGATCAGTCGGAGTTTCCAGTTCTTGTTGATGGAGGGTCAATTGACAATGACACCCACGCACTGCACGATCCACTCGAACGCCTCTGCTGACCGATTGAAGTGGGAAGTGGAATGCAATGATAATGATTCCGGATTCAGGCAATGAGGTCTCTCGCTTGGCGGGGTTCCAGTGGAGGGGGCATGTTGGTCTCGCCCGCTCGGGCGAATGCGTGATTGATGATTGATCTGATGTCTTCCTCGGGCGCCAACCTGATGATAAGCGGACAAATAATAGGCGCTTGCCCCTCACGGCCAATCTCGATCGAGCGAAGAGGAGACGAGGCGCCGAGGCGGTGCGCTCAATCGCGTGTAGTTCGTCTCTGACCGACCGCTGTAGCTCCATGCTTTTCTAAGCGGATTGTTGCCCAATGGGCGGGATCAATGGGATCATACAGTTGACGCAATTGCTTGCGACCGTCATACACACATGGTTTCAGGTAGGCGTAATGTCCAAGCCGTGAACGAGAAGCCAGAAACAAGTGGCCAAGAGAGGGGGTTTCGTGCTGAGCCAGCGCAGCAATAGGAAGAGAGCGTTCGACGGCATCATCGTCGGTGAATGAGATCTCGTAAAGAGCCGCACGCATTTGGGCTTGGTGCAGGGTCCTTTGGCGGAGTACGGTAGCCACCGAGCCGGAGAATGACTCAAACTTGGATCACGACAATCACAACCAACGCTTTACGCCGCAGAACAACAGACCGAACCTGCCCTGGCCAACGTCGAGACAACAACAAGCGCAGCAAGGTGGGTGGTGATTGATTCGGTGCATTGCACTCGTAAATACCAGCTAGCGTCGCCGCTTATCCATTGGCCAATGGCTCCTGCTGGCCTTTTGCCTTCTCTTATTCGAGCACCTTCGATGTTCCGCGTTATTCCTTTGCCGCATCTATTCGTCAGCAGACCCCAAGTAGGTACTGCTGCCTGTTCGCTCTTGCATGACCATGTCTCACCCGAACATATCATTCGGATTCCACCCCCCTTCCCCATATCTTCACAAGACTTGCTCTCTGCAACCCTTTCGTATCAGTCACGGGCGCATCTCTCTCATTGCTTCTCCATTGGTTATCCAAAGCGCGCAAAATCACTTGATAAGACTGGTCAGCCTCTCTTGACCCATTGACTCAGCAGGCAGCGACTTTTAGGCGCGAAGCTTAAACCGCATTCAATTGCGTCGGATTTAAGTCCATTTGCTCCGAGCATATATTCTCGCCCTTCGCCACTATTGTTCCCCTCTTTACTTTGTTCTTGCCTCTTCACTGCTTGAGAGCAATCATATCAACTCAATCTCTCCAGCCCTGGTCTCTGTTCTAGAGACAATGGGTTCTGCTGCGCCCAATCCACAGTATTCCTTCCTCAGAGAGTGTATCCAACCCGCCACTGCTCAATCTGGCGTAATGGACTCAAATCAAGCGAAAGGCAAGGCCCCGGCCACCAGTGTCTACCCTTCGCCAGCGGATGAAGTGTTGAACACATTCTCCGCCCCGTCTTCACCAGCCTCCAGAGAGCAACAGATCTCATCTATGCCTTCGACAAGGGAAAAGGTCACGCTGCCGCCAATCAGCAGTATTGTCCAACAGATGCCTTCGCCATCTTCATCTCCTCAATTGCCACTTGCATCGTACAGAAGTCCTTCTGACGCTTTTCTGAAATCTCCAATCAAATTCGGCAGAAACCAGGATCATCTCTTGTTTCCTGACAGACTAACGCAATCCAATGAATCTGCAAGACCACAGCCTCTCTTCGAGGGTCCGGCTCCGCCTCTGCACGCTCAGCCGACAATTCTGACTCGGCCTGATCAGCAGCATTTCACTTTCTCGGCGCAGCGCAGTCCTGTAGAGGTTTCATCGCTGCAGCCTTCTTTAGGAAATCTCTCACCATGCCTTCCTTCTGGGCCTGTAGAAGATTCTCATCAACAGAGGCAGCGACCGACCATGTCAGACATGAGCGATCAAGGCTCTACTGTATCTACTACCACTAGGAGCATCCCGCATAGGACAGTGACACACCCACCTGGCAGGAAACCCAAACGAAGAGAGACTGCATTCGATATCCACATGAGAAGACCAGTTTCTCCCAGCGAAACCAGATTTGGAAGAAATGATCTCTGGGCAAGACAGATTGCTGATCCTCAGACTTATGTCGTGCCGGTCATCAGGGAGTGGGACCAAACCTTCAGGGCTACAAGAGACATCTTGCCTACGCCAACGTTCCCAATTGCGTCGCCTCCTGGGATGCTTGCGGCCTTGGAGCAAGTATCGCCTAGTGATGCTGTGATGTTCACCAGACGTCACTCGACTGCAGTGGGCAGGAGTGATCAGCAGGAAAAGCGCCAGGCGGTCAGTGGAATGGACATGCCTCCGCCAAAACGCACTAGAAAAACCTCTGCCAGCAAAGCGCATCAGAAGTCTTCGGTATCGCCTCGCGAAGCTCCTCTCGGCCCATCTGAAAAGAAGTTTCGCCGCCGCACAAACGACCCGAACAAAGCAAAGACACCTGCTGACAAGGTTCCTCGCGACTACAACATCTACCCGGACTACTGTCCCCCACTATCAACCTTGGATGACAATCGAGTCAACTTCCCAAACATCGAATGGAAGGCAACACCTCAAGATGTCACTCACCACCAAGATTCTTACCTGCTTCATCCCAAGGAGATCCCGATCGTGTCTAAACTTGTATTGACACCCTCTGACTACCTTTACATCAAGCGTCGATTCTTCGCAAGTCGCCTAGATTATGCTAGGCGCCACCAGCCTTGGAACATCAACGCCGCCCAGCTCGCCTGTAAAGGAGAGGACGCGCACCACATAATCGGCATCGATGTGAACAAGACCAGCAGACTTCACAAGGCTTTCGAAAAGGTTGGCTGGCTGGACGATAAACACATGGAACGCTTCCTTTGAAGCACCCTCTCGCAGAACCACAGCCAACCATGGTGTGATTCCTCAAACCATTCTCTTATCTCTTTTTGCTCCACTTAGGTGACTCCTTCTTTCTACTTCTTCTTGGCCTGTCTTCTGTTCGTCTCTTTGGTATTTCCCTTCTCTTTTCGATTGAATTTCACTTACGACTTCTTACGCACTTTGATGATATGGGAACGGACAGAATGGTTGGGCGGGTTTCGGGTAACGGGCATGGGATGGCGTTATGGGGATTGCTTGGTGATGATATTCTTTCAGAGGGTCTCTCTTCTCACTACATGGCGCTTTGGGTCTTATGATACCAGCTCTTCGGAATCGCTCCTCCAGGTAGAAGCAATATGCAATACACACTTCACTACAAGATTGACGAGCCGAATTCAAATGTGACCAGTGCAGAGACAAGGAGAGAGGCATGTACCAAAAATAAGCAGGGGGCGGAGCCGGAAGAGAGCGGCTCTTCCAAGTTCCGCGCAGTGCGCACGGACGCAGCCTTGCGACGCGCGACGCTTGTGCGTGTCGTGGTGGATGGACGAGAGGCTAAAGTGAATTATTGATCCCCTCAGCACCATCATCACCGGTGCAAATGTCGCAGACACAGATGGACCAGGCCGACTCGATACACTCGCAGGAGGGTCAGGCTGGCCACGACGCGAAGAAGGAAAAGAGCAGAAGACCACCCAGTAGGTCGACAGACTAAACCAGTCTTTGCGAATCCCGACAGGCATTGACGATGACAACACAGACACGGCCTTCCGACAGCAGCGCCTGAAGGCGTGGCAACCCATCCTCACCCCTAAGACGGTGCTGCCCTTGTTCTTCGCCGTCGGAGTTATCTTCGCCCCCCTAGGAGGACTGCTGTTGTGGGCGAGTTCGCAAGTTCAGGAGCTGTCGATCGAGTACCAGAGATGCACACACGATGCCACGGCCAACTTCACCACCATCCCCTCGGGATTCGTCTCGAGCCACTTCAAGAACGCTACAACTCCTTCGCAAGCTCCACAGTGGCGCACGTACAATCAGACCGTGCCGTATCACAACGGTACCGTCAATGTCGACACGCCAGTCTGCCAGCTGCGCTTCTGGATCCCCGACGATCTGTCCCCGCCCGTTCTTCTCTACTACCAACTCACAAACTTCTATCAAAACCATCGTCGCTATGTCAAGTCGTTTGATGCCGACCAACTCAAGGGCAACTTCCGTGATAACAGCACCATCGACGGTAGTGACTGCGATCCTCTGCGCATCGATTCCGATACTGGCAAGGCATACTACCCTTGCGGTCTCATCGCAAACTCCATCTTCAACGACAGCTTTGTCACTCCACGCCTCTTGAATGGTCGCGATGATGCAGATCCGCTCAACTACACCATGGTCAACAAGGGCATTGCATGGGACAGTGACGGCGCTCTTTACAAGCAGACTCCCTACACTGCCGACCAGGTCAGCCCTCCGCCCAATTGGCGCGTCGTGTACCCCGAATACAACGAGTCTATCCCCATTCCCAACATTCATGACTGGGAAGAATTCCATGTATGGATGCGCACTGCTGGTCTGCCCTCATTCAGCAAATTGGCTCTTCGTAACGACACCACCGACATGCGCAGTGGCCAATATGAGATGGAGGTCTACGACTGTAAGTGACACCCATCCATCAAATATGTGACCGGTTTTCTAATCACGATTCTAGACTTCCCCGTCACCATATACGGCGGCACAAAATCCATCCTCATAAGTACTCGCACCATCATGGGTGGTCGCAATCCTTTCCTCGGCATTGCATATATCGTGGTTGCCGGTGTCTGTATTGTTCTCGGCGCTCTGTTCACTGCAACCCATTTGATCAAGCCCCGGTACGTTTATTTTCCAGCATCCCTTAGCCTTCATGTGCTGACTTGTGCTACAGAAAACTTGGTGACCATACATACTTGAGTTGGAACAATGATCAGCCTAGTGCCGCCATCACGACGGGCAGAGCCTAGTTCTGTGTCTCCATCTTTGATGTTGTTTATGTCTGCATGTTATTAAGCTGGTTTCTTTCATCGTAAATGGCGTTGGAGGGGATGGTGGGCCGGCTCAGGGCTCGTTCTGTTACCGTCGAGAGAATTCAACTCGAACAAATTACTCCATTTTCTTAAAGTGTTCCATTTGCAGTTTTGATTTCCCGGTGATTAAGAAAGAGCACTCGCTCTGGTACGGAAATAAACGGAGATAATTTTTCGGTCAATCAAGGTCGCGTCTTCCTGGAACGCGTCGTCCTGAGAACTTCCAGTCGTCTACTCGTTATCAGCAATTCATCGAAGCAGGATTTATATAGTCATGGCAAACCATGCAGATTTTCCATCGTCTTCCCAGTTTGGCGCACCGATTCCGAGCTCACAGATGGTCGAAGCATCACAAGCAGCAAAGAAGACCAAGAAATATCGACCAGTAAAATCATTGCCGTATGAGCTTCGAGATATCATAAATGTTTATATTGAGGAACAACTGTGTACGGTCCGCTTAAAATGCTACATCCGTGCATCTCTGACTTTGCCCAGTCTCGCAAGCTATCCCTCTACTTCTGAACACACTCATCGCAGGCACCGATGGTACCATAGATGGTCGGACCTTACCTACCTATGTCCCATCTCCACAGGTACTAGCAGTCATTGCTACGCTAGCCGTGCATCCCAGCTGGACAAATCGAGCTAGAGAGCCGGACAACGTGAGGGTAGCCAACGATGCATTATTCCTGCTCAAGCACGTCAACAGCATCGTTGGTGCTGCCAATGCCAACTTTACCTCAGCGTTCAAATTCTTCAACAAATCCGAGTATCGGGATAGACGACGACGGACTGGCGATCTCACGACAGAGGGCGAGGACGATGGAAAATTTCAAATAGATATGGCTAATAAAAGCGCCATCTGGAACCTTGCTGAAGACTTCTGGGCAGTGGTTGGCTGGGCTTTCAATTGTTCGTGTCAACACCCCCAACGATGGGACAGATGGAGACCTTGGCTTGAGTTTATGATCGATGCACTGGAAGATGATCTTCGGGAGAGGATTGCGATCTCTGATTCTCTCATAAAGGACGACAAGGAAGCGGCCGCCGATACACTACTGTCAGAGAGCATGATCGCCCAATATTGTCTCGCTGCAGGTGACGGTAGAGCCGGCAAACGAAGAGTCATGAGAGCGATTCTGGCTGATGGCACTAAAAAGAGCCTGGATGAGTTCCACGAAATCTGGAAGAACGAGACTAAACCCCCCAAGCAGAAGAAAGAGGATGAGGTGATACCCAGAAAAAAGATCGATTTTGAGAAAGAAGAGTACGCCGACTACATGGATATGGACGAATCTGAGGAAGACGGCGACTCGCCCTCAACTCCTAAAGCGCCTACATCGAGCCGCCAGTCAAATCGTAAAAGAGGCCGACCATCGTCTGCAACACCGGATCTTGACGGAGAAGGTGAGGACAATTTACCCTCAGACTACGGTGGAGGTGTATCCATGCAATTGCGTAAGCGCTTGCTTGCTCTGGTAAGTCCTCCACTCTGACGCAGTACGTGAGTTCTTCTAACCTTCCTAGCTCACGCAAATTTCATACCATTGTGAATCTGCCTTCTTGGAGGTCGAAGACTGCTTCGATCTATTGACAGAATTCATCCGTCCTGTCCCTATGGATGTCTTTATGCTATTCGTAATGCCGCCAACACCCTGGCTAGAGCCTCATTCGCACGCGTCTCTCTGCCAGAACCTCTTGCGTCCAATCATCTCCTCGGAAGCGCCGACCTATCATGCCGAAACCATGACACAGGTTGAGTTTGAAAAACATTTTCTGCCGTATCCAGCCAACTACGCAAATTTTGTAGAAAATGCCAGAGTCAGCTTGCTGATTGAAGCCCTGTTACGGTTGTTGTTCAGACACTCGGCACTGATTGTGATTGACAGTCTGAAGAAAAGGCTGGAAGAGGGCATCACAGCCAGAGAAGCGAAAGCAAAGTTTGGCACGAGAAAGTTGGTGGGTGCTAAAGAAGCAGAAGAAGAGAAGGCAGTCACGATGTTGGCGAACAGCGCTTCGAGGATGAGAATGGTGGTTCGGATTCAGCAAGATCGATGATGATAATATTCAAGGCAGATTCTCCTCAGCAAGCATGCTTGTACAATTTGAAGCACCCTGCCTTCTCTGTTGAAGCCTGTGTTTCTGCTCGGCATCTCATCGAGCAATGATACAATGATCAAAAAGTACGGTATGATACCATTCATTCTTCCCAGTGTGGTCTCGAGTCTCTGCTTCGCAAATGCCCAACATTCTTCTGCATAAAGTCTAAGAATGACTTCTGCAACAAGTCGTCGACCTCTGAAAGTCTTCGTGTTCAAGAAATCAGGTAGCCTGTGCTTCCACTATATAGTATGTGTTATGTGACCCCTGAATTTCAAGGATTGTTAAGCAGTGTAAAGGCCTGTTTCATGACAATGAACGGTATGATAGGCTGATGAACTATTTGCAGGATTCGTTTGGATATCTTGGAACAACGAGGAGAAATTAAAGTTCAGCGCCGGATATTGTTTGCACATCAGCAGGGTGTGTGGTAGTGAGAGCAGCTTGGTGGTGTCGAGGTTCGAGGAAAATGACGGAAAGGCAGGCAAGCGCGAAGGCGGTGAGACGTGGGGCTCCATCCAGACTTGGATGTGACGAGGATGATTCACACTGCAACTCGCAATCAGTAACACACCACATCGACTGCCTCTTTCTCGGACGATACTTGGCGTCTTGTCTTCTTTGATAGTCTGGCATTTACGGATTCGAAACATCCCAACCACTTTCGCTACAGCACACTAGCACATCACCACTTCTCTCGGCCCCGTCGGTCTAATCACACCCAAACGCTCGTTCAAGATGTTGAAGATCTGGTCTATGGTAATCATTATCCGAGGACACTGCCAGTAGCATACTTCTGACCGGCCATGACAGAAACAACAGCAGCAGAAGGATCAAGCCGCGGCGTCTGGTGGCGCAAAGAAGAAAAAGGTCACGGCAGCACAACTGCGCGTGCAGAAGGGCGAGTGGACACACATGCTAGCGTTTGATGGCATCTACTGACAAGCGGCGCTACAGACCTCTCGGAGCTCTCGCTCGGTAGCACCATGACGACGACCTTTCCCGACCCAGACGACATCCTGCACTTCAGCCTGACCATCTCACCCGACGAGGGCATGTACAAGAACGGCACCTTCAACTTCACATTCAACATCAGCCAGAACTTCCCGCACGAGCCGCCGAAGGTCAAGTGCACTCAAAAGATCTACCACCCAAACATTGACCTCGAGGGAAATGTTTGCTTGAACATCCTGCGCGAGGACTGGAAGCCAGTGCTGAACCTGAACGCTGTCATTGTCGGTCTGCAGTTCCTCTTCCTCGAGCCCAACGCTAGCGACCCGCTGAACAAGGAGGCCGCCGAAGACCTGGCACGCGACCGCGACGGATTCAAGCGCAACGTGCGATCCAGCATGGCCGGAGGCAGTGTCAAGAGCACTTCTTACGATCGCGTCATGAAGTAGGCTGGATTTCGAGCAAGAAAGGCGGAGAATTCATGTGGCATACGACAGGCGTTTTCTGTGCTCTGAGCGGGTTTCTCTCTTTCTTTTTCTTATTGATGTTGGCTTGTTTCGTCTTCTATACAGCACGAAGAGCGATGGCCGTGGCGACAAGGCAGGTCGTAGGGACCCGATGTTTTGTGTTACGCTCGTCAAAGACAATACATACCTTTCGATCATACTCGCCGTACTGTCACGTCAAATCATGTGTGTTTCCGGAGGCTTCGACTTCCCAGAAAAGGGGCTGATGCGAGGCACAAGTATTTTTCGATCAATAGCCATATCCACTGAGAATGTTTTAATGGTTGTTTCCTCAGGAGATGATGTCAGAAGTCGGAAAAGTGTTGTGCCTTGCAACAGCCATGGATCAAGAGGGTGGTGAGATGCGAGAGAAACATGGTTGGTCTGTGCTTTCAGAATGTGATTTCGGCCAGCCTCGTGCTCTCGCACAACCTGGTAGTAGTCGCATCACCACACACCCTCGTTCTCACACATACACAATGCAAACCACGTCAAGGATATCACACTCGCTGCAAAGCAACAGCCAGCAGTGTCTGCGCTCGCTGCAACAGCAACAATGCCGCCACGTCTCGTCCTTCCGCCGCACAAAAAAGATGTTGCTCGTCAAGCCCGACTCATCCTTCACCAAGCCAACCGGCACCCAAGACCACATTATCTATAACCCTCCCTCATCTGCGCCAAACGTATACCACACACCCCTGAAGTTCCTGCCCAAGGACGACCCGCGACGCCGCCTGCACACTTTGCTCAGACCCACCGGCCCCGACTCGGCAAATACACCACTGCCTCCGCCCGTGCGACCAATCTACGAAAAGAAGTACCATCTGAAAGAGGCAGACATTGAGGAAATCAGACGGCTCAGAGCAGAAGACCCGCGCCAGTGGACCAGAGTACGACTGGCGGAAAAGTTCGAGTGCAGCCAGTTCTTCATCAGCCTGTGCTGCTCAGCACCGCACATCAAGGAAGAGAGGCAAGCCGAGCTCGAAAAGATCAAGGAGAGATGGGGCCGCACCAAGACCGAGGCGCGCGAGGACAGGCAGACCAGGAAGCAGAGCTGGGGAAAGGCCGTCTAGGAAGCTAGAAAGGGCGGAAAAGAAGGAAAAGTTGCAAAGCATTTGCATTTTCACTGGTGTTCTATTGGAAGGGAATGGAGCTCAAATCTTTGGTTTATTCTGGTCAGACCTTGTTGAGGGGCTTTGACCGCTTCAACTTGTACATGCCCTTTGTTTTTGACATGTCACGCGAGAGGTGTGGTATGTTGTTGTAAGATAGGTGGGCAAGACATGGCCATTGGCATGTCCAGAAAAGCTACTTTGTATATGAAACGCAACCGACAATACGGTACTCAGACTTGCTCTCTACAACCTGTGTGAACATGTGAGCAGGGAGACCAAAAGAAAAAAGAAGAAATAAAAAGAATAAATGCAACGTAGGATGACCACGGGCTTGGCAGCGGAAACCTCCGAACGTCACCTCATGAGCATAGCGATGCTCTTCGGACTGCAAGGCGCTCTTCTGCTCACTCCTGATCAACCCCACATACACTCTTCACAATGCCTGTCAAGCCCATCACTGGTGTACGTCTATTTCAATCGAGGCCCCAAACGCTGTTCTGCGACCGAGCCATGCTGCGCGCGAGATCCAACCACTCTGAATCGCGGACAAAGTCACTGACATGTACATTGCAGATGCTCCGCAGAGGTCTCGTCCTCGACCTTTCCGTCGCCTTTGGTATGTTTGTGTTTTGCTGTTGCCGGGAAGTTGAGGTTTACTAACCTTGGAATTCACAGGTCTCGGTACCTCGGCCGGTTACCTCTGGTGGTACGGTACGTAGAACAACTCTTTTCTCTCCGGACAACCTCTCTTCTTCCCTTCCAATGGCTTCGAGCGAATATCTCGATCGAAAATCAACGTTTCTACTGGATTGTCGCATCCGATATCTCCAATCACGACACCGAGGGACCTCCCGGTTCAAAACCATCATAAAACACCACCATTGACAAACCCGTACCCTACCAAACCAGAATGAAGAAGAAGAGGACGAATAAAGACTGATTGAAAAATCACGCATACAGGCTTCCACGTCCCCGCCGTCCGCCGCCGCGATCTGTTCTACGCCAAGCTCGAAGACGAGCGCGCCGCCGCCCTCGGCCAGCTCTAAAATTACAACAAAAGAGAAAATCCCCAAATCACCTTTTTATCGATACCAAATGGGAAGGAAGGGGGACTTTTTTTTTTAAGAGCAGCGTAGTGGTTGTCAGCCAGATGAAATGTCAAATGCGAAATGGACATGCACGAATCCGGGGGTGGTTCCTCCTCTAAAGTCGCTGTGAATGTGTCTTTTTGTGTGGATTGTTTCATGCCGGGCTGCGTTTGATTCTTTTGGACCTCTTGCCTTTTTATCTTGCTCCTTTTTTCCAGGATGCAAGGTGACGGGGTTTTTGTTTTTCGGTCACCAGTTTGTCGTTTTTCATCGACCCAAAGCCAATTGCTCCTTGCTACTTGTCTTCTTTCTGGCCATCACATGCATATCCGGTTGATCGTGTAGTCGTCATCTCTTGATTTTTTCTACAGATGGAAGATCCGCTCAGACACGGCCTACTCTTCCAAGTCCGAGCACGTCAGCCGAACTTTGCACATGTCTTGAACACACGATGGAAGTTTCTACGGATGCGGTTTGGAAGAATTGGAAAGTTTTCTTTTTTTTCTTTTTCCCCATTCGTTGAATTCATTCAGCATCTGACCTCGATGCCCCTTTTCGATACTGTCAGGTACTTGACACCCTTGTACGGTCTGACGCCGTCGCCCAGCCCTTTGCTGCGCTTGGTGTCGATGACCAGACTGTCGACCTTGAGGCCACTGGCCAACCATCCCTTGACGCCGAAACTCAGACTCGCAGACCCGGGCATCAAGATGGCGTTTTGCCTCGTGCTCCTCTTGTCTTTGGCTGCTGCTGCATCATCTTGCTTGCCATTGCTTTTGGTCTTTGCATTGCTCTGGTGATCTTTGACGTCATCGTCGTCGTAGTAGTAGTCGTGGGTGCCGGCTTTCATGCCATTGGAAAGTGGATCGGTGACTTGGTCGTCTTCGGACTCGCCGACGACTGAACAGCGAAGCACGCAGCCTGCGCTGCTGATGCCTGCTGCTTCTTTGGCGGAAATCTTCCATTGGATGGCCGTGTCGCCGGGGCTCCAATGTGCTTCGCCCTTTGTGGCGCGGAGGTCGCTGATGTTGCGGACGGCTGAAGAAATGGGTATGCTGACCGTCAAGTCTTCGAGCAAGGGTGCCTTTGCCTCGCCTGAATTGCCGCGTAGAGTTGAAGGGCGGGCTCCCAGATTGTTGGATAGACTCGTCGCTGCTGCTGATCCGATGCCCGAGCTTGAAGATGCGCCAGAGGGGCCGCTGCCGGTGTAAAAGCGGTGGCTGACTGTCAGACGGACTTCAAAGTCTGAGCCCGTGGCGCCTAGTCCCGTGCGCATCTCTATCGAGGCAGGTAGATTCAGGTCTTGAGCTTTTGCGGATAGAGGGGATGCTGAAGGATCTAGCAGGTCGACGTCGTAGCCTGCTAGTACGAAGCGGCCATCTGGCGGGACAAAACTCAACTCTGCGTGGTCTCGCCAGCGGGCGAGTCGCACGCAGGGGTGGAACACTGGCCGCTCCATTGTACGCTTTACCTTGTCGGCGCCTGGCCCGCTGCCAGCGCGTAGACTGAGCAATAGATCAGGGACACCTGATACCTTGCTTGTGAAGGCGATACTTCCGTTTGCAAAAGCGGCTAGAGGTCGGCCTGAAGGGGCGTAGGTGACTGATAGCGTCTCGACAATGTCGACATACATCTCGTTGCTCGTGTGACGGACATTGGATCGGCGCCAGGGGATCTGAGAGCCGGCTGTTGACAAGGTGGGTGTGAGGCTACCACTGCCACCACTGCCCATGCCAGAGAACGGCGTCGAGCCAGCATTCAAAGCAGGAGGAGCACTGTTCACCATGAATCAGCCACAGTCGCAGGATTGTCTTGTAATGTTCACGGGCATACCCTGGTAGCCCAACCCCTCCTAGTAATCTGCCCATCCATGTCGGCGTGTCAACGACATCTCTCAGCGCATTTGCTTCAGTACCGCCAATCAAGCCCCCATCACACATCTCCCCCAACACCTGTGCGATAACATCATAGTTGGCTTCCAGCTTACTCGCCAGCAACGGCGCGCCCAGGAATTCTTCAAGGGCGTCGGCCACGCGGTGCAGGAACTCGAGGACAAGCAGAGGCTCCGTGTCGGTGGAGCAAGGACTCAGAAACAGCAAGCCGTCCTGCAGCATCGAGAAGAGCAAGGCAGGCGGATTGGTGCCCGTCAGATAGATGCATGACGGCCTTGGCTCTGAATGGGCGAGGTATAGCGGGAGGACTGTCGCGGCGGGCGGTGGACGGGCGGTGAATGTGTGTGTCACTATGGCATTGCTGCGGCTGACGTGTCAGTGCAAGCGCTGCGACTGTCGAGGTGGAGGAGTCTACTGTACTTGCGCTCATTGAAGATGTACACTGCTTCGATCAGACCCATGGTTGTTGGAGGTTATGTTTGCATGTTCGCATGTGAAAGGTCAATGTCTCTGTTTGGTGGGGCTGTATACAGCCGACGTCACAGCCTGCTCTACCAATCTCTTCCATGGCAAACACTTTCCGATATGGTAGACTCACTGTATTTCGGGGCTCATCTACAGTTGATCACACATGCACCGTGAATTGTGGCCGCATCTCAACAGAAACGAAGAATAGTTTGTTGCACTGCCTGGTGGGCATGTTGGCCTTGAATTGACCCAAAGTGATATCTCATGCTGGTGATGCATTTTCCTTCCTCTTCCCTTGATCAACTCCGAATTACGCCTGTCAAAATTTCGACCCTTCTTGAACGCCATCCCAAGCATAGTTTACGTCGTCGGGCTTTCTACCACCTTCATACCTGAGCGCTCCTCCGCATGTCATCTCCTATGCGCAGGCGCAGTAGTGATGCACAGGTCACAAGGCCTGACCGAAGCCACTTGTCATCGTGGAGGTCCTTGCCAGCGTCCCTGTCGCTCGTTGAATGCAGCCTGATTTCGTGGGCCATCCTATTGGCGTCTCGGATCATGCGACATGGGCATCCCAGGCGGAGGAAGGCCAGCACCAGGTCCAGGACTAGGGCCACCCATTGGCGGGAAAGGCATGCCGCCAGGAGGAGGAAAAGGCATACCGCCAGGAGGAGGGAAAGGCATGCCTTGCGGAGGCGATCCGGCTGCGCCAGGGGTCGGGGGAGGAAATGGCATGCCGTTTGGAGGGAACGGAGGCATTCCGTTCGGCGGGAAGGGAAAGGGCGGCATACCACGTCCTGCAGGCATGGGAGGAGCGCCAGGAGCGCCGAACGGAGGTGGTGGAGGCATGCCGGGAGGGAAGCCGAATGGCATGGCTGCCACACCAGCATGAGTTCCACCAGGTAACATGGGGTTGGCGCTTGCTTGTCCCTCGGCGGCGTATGAGGAGGTGATGCTGTCGATGACTGATTGTGCCTTTTCGTGGCCAATTTCTGTGGCATGCTGTCAGTCGCATGTCTTGGTGGAAGGTCGAGTGTTGCATGGCGTACGTTGGTAGTAGTCGACGACGTTTCGGAGATGGTTGCGACCGCTGTTGTGGGCCTTTCGCACACTCATACTGTCGTGAGTGAGGTAGACATCGCAGTAATCGCCTGTGCTCGTATAAGTATTCAATGCATCCTTGTCGGGCTATGCGCTGTGAACCTACAGAAGAGTGGATCAAGGTCAGCAAAGAGCCATCGGTGAGAGAGAGGAGAGACTTATATTTGGGCATCTTGACGACTTGACTGCAAGATCAGACGCGGCGAGAGAGTTGATGGCGCAAAGCTATCTCGAGTCCTTCGATGGCAGCTCCAACCTCGGACCGCTATATCAAGTCTTGGCACAGATGTCCAGATCTTATCTTATCATCTACATCATCTTGGTAGCATTTGTCGCAGCACGCTTGGGCTCCAACTCCACTCATCGAACGACAAACCCATCTTTCATATCATGACGATTCGTCATTTTGAACTCGTCATCTGATCAGAATGTCCAATTTGCAAGTGCCCGCAAACAGCGTTTGGAGCTCAATGAACTACACCCCTCCACGGGGCTCTTGCAATTTCAAGAACGGCATGATCTCCAATAAATGTCCTTGTCTTCGATTTATGCTGCACCCAGTGAAGGTAGGTCATCATCATGTCTCCAATTTGATATCGGAACATTCGCCATGATTTCCTCTTTCTTTGTTCACACACCAACACAAATCCAAGGCTGCCACATCATTCGAGTGCGATGGCTGCGGCCACCATGCCTCTTACCACAACCTGGACAACCCAACAGAAGACGCCATCATCGCAAAGTGGTCTGCCCAGGAGAGAGCTTTGACAAACCAGCAACAGCCATCAACCTCATCACGAAACAAGCGCAGGCGCCTCACTGCCCAACCTCACGATCAAGACGCCATAACGATCGCAGACGATTCCCATGTCATCGAAGGCGCTCTCGATGGGCGGGCCAGGAACAACAACGACAACACGATCAACAGCCTCACATCTCTCTTGAACAGCAAGAATAAGAGCCAGAGATGAGGGCCCTCCTTCTTTGTTGAGCCAGCCAAAAATGCCGCCAAGGCTCAGCTTATGTCTGCAAAGCCACCATCGCACACCCGCGAGTTCGGAGTTCCACATTTATGGGTTCCTCTCTTGACATTGTACAACAGTCGTGCTCGAATCTTCCCCTATCACCGCCGTTCTATGACGCCAGCCTCCAACTCATCTTCTTTCCCACTTCGACGACTCGGCGTAGCCGTTGCCGCTAGCATGTCGTGCTCGTGAGGTCTTGGCCCAGTTCGTGAGCAACGTTGACATAAAACGTTCGTAAAAATCTCTACGAACTCTATGGCGCGGCACTTTTGACAGGGCGTCGGGCTTTTGACCCTAGATCAAGGCATTGGGTCCTCATAGGCTTTTGTCAAAAAACAAAGTATTGCGGAAGCCCTTGTCGGCAATAACCAAACCAAAGACTCGGGACTGTAAGGCTGTTGAGTTGGACACTGAGTTTACAATGTCTTTGACAGTCTACGAATCTTGAAGCAAGATGAGAGTAATCGTAAGAACAGCAGACTTGCTTCTAAACAACCACAGCCTCCATGCCACAAACGTTATCAACTTCATACATCAAAGCGATTCTTCGGAACATGACAACGCGTAGGGTTCCCCAATTCAGCGACGACCTTTGTCCATTGGGCGCTCAACCGGCCCCAAGAAGTCCTCAATCAAATCTTGAGTAGTAATCATCGGCCTGCCCTAGTTATTATGTCCTGCCATAGCTGAGAGAGACATGACGGTGCTGCAAACAACTTGTGATCTTTCTCCAGAAAGAATCATCCTCGCGCAAATCAAGCAGTTCATACTGCAATATCGTCCTACTACTACTACCGCTAATACCGCTACTACCGCTACGCTACAGCTGCCATTCTATCCAGCTCCGCGGTGTCTAGCAGCCAGCCAGGAGTGAAGAGCTCCATATTCTCCAAAGATGCATGCAGTATCCGTCGCGCTACGTCACGAGACACGCAGAGCCCACACGCAACAAGGGAAATATAAAACGCGAAAGCATGGAAACGGAAAAAGTCGACCATTCTCTCAAACGAGTAATACAAAAAAAAAATCGTCTTTCGTTTTTCTGTTTTTGCAGAAGCGCCAACCAGAACACGTGGGTGCGGGAAGTGTACAATGATGGCTTGCTTTTAGGATTTCGCTGTGTAGAGTAAAGTTTTGAAAAGACAGCAGGTGCGGGAAAACGTGAGGTAAACATAGCCGACGGGAGGTTTCACCATGGCTATCACGTGATTTTCGGTAACTTTTCTTGAGCCCTTTTGGGTGTCAAGTACAGTGCACATCGTGGTTCCTATGCCCTAGTATAGGACTGCATGCCTCGCCGTCTGTTCAAATTATCTCGTGTTCAGAGGGAAATTGCATTGGCTTTTGCTTGTGGTTCAGATAGATACCGGATGTCGGGGTTCCGGCTGCCGAAAGTGAGATGGTCGTGTTCCTGGTAATGTAATTGGCTACTACAGCTATCTCGAAGGATGTGCCTATAACGATGGCTCCAAAGCTTGACAGATAGTCAGACAGCACATGATAGGACTCTTTGCTGGGATGTCCTGTGTATCGGGGGTTAGAGATGCTCCATTGGGACTGGCTATCAATGCTTGTGTTCCACGTGAGAGATGCATGATATGTTGATCCGGCTGGTTTAGTTCCTCTCAAACCTTGTCGATCCTTTGAACGATCAGGCTTTGCGCGGGATTCGCAATATTGCGGTCATCAAGGGTTATGGTATGGAAGATCATGCAGTGCTGTTGACTCGGCCTTTGAACCTTTGCGATGGCGCGGCAACTACAGTCGAGATGGTCACAGAACCATCCAGTCAAGAGAAGTTGTCACTACTGTACAATCTGGTCATCTCCCGCGCAGATCGGTGTCATCGACCTTCCTTGGCTTCTACGAACAACCACTTCCCTGTCTTTCACGTGGCCTTGATCAAGCTTCCGACCCTGTGTTGGGTTTGTTTTTCTTTTGGTGGCTTTCTTCCTTGCCGTCTGTCTCATGGCGATCCTCACAAGGCTGGAAAGATTCGCCCAAAGGAAAAATGGCCAGACTGACGGGTTTGGATTGGCCAGATGAATGGTCGTTTTGAAGGACTGAGTTTTGAAGCATGCTTTAGAGTTGCGGAAAATTCGATCCTAAATCCAGTGACTCAAAACGTGGTCGTCTCGTGAATGACTGGGTATGCGGCACGCATGAGCTCCGGTGGGTTGCAAAACAGGCATTACAAGTGAGAGGAGTTGGTGTTTCAAACAAGGACGCAGCAGAAATGAACGTGGGAGTAGCGGTGAGCATTCGCTGGATGTGCATCTTGCCCTGACTTTGGTCAACAACGGACAACTGTAACGGCGAGTGATGTCGTCCCCTGTCATTAACCCGTCCGCTGGTGAACGATATACGTGCTTGCTAGTTTCATTTCAATGCACTGCTGTCAGGTCGTTTAAGTGGTAGTAGAGTTTGTCGCGTGGGACAAGGCAGGAGGAGAAAGTCTATGGCTGTGCACGTCATGTGGTATATACAAGAACAACCTTTTGGGACGGAAACTTTAAGCTCCGGAATCACCCCTGACACGTTAGTCATCCAATGCTGTTGACAGTTGTGGACGAAGCTGATGGATAGTTATGATTTCAAAGATGCACTTCTGGCGGGAAATTATGGGCAAGCCATATGTAAGATACATCATACCGTATTGCTGCTCATCGAGTGAACTAGCTCTGGGAATAATTGCCTCGGGAATAGCAGAGATCATGTGTTATACGAGATTCATCCTACCACCGCTATAGTTCACATCACAATTCTTGTCTGAGCTATCCTTGACTTTTGCTTGTCCCAAGCGTTACTGCTTTGCTCGAAACATGTTGTTGATATTGTTTACTGGAGTAAGCAAAGATACAAGGTGCCAAGATGCAGTGCATAACATGCTGCAGCGCGCGGATTGCTACTCAAGTCGGAAGTTGCATGAGTGAACAACGTGAGGTTATTGATCCTTCGTCTCTTGGTACCCCAGTTTCCGCGGCTCGCCTGAGTCACCTCACCTCCTGCTCTTCTTGCATCTTTGCTTCGTGTCACAGCATTCTCTGTTTGCTGCTCAATTTCTTCCCTTTTTCTTCATCTGGCCACACCAACCAGACCGTTAGGGTGAGATGTCGGATTAAGTAAATGGGGGTTCGGATCCGACATGTCGGGTGGGTGGGTGTTCGGAGAGATGATGATGATGCAGAGTGGCTGGTCGGAGTCTCCGAAAGGCTTGAACCTAAAAACGTGCGGATCTGTCCGACTGGGCCTGCACGTGCAAACGGCTGCGCTAAGCGGTGCAAGGGCTTCGTGATTGTCCTTCGAAAAGTCGTTGATGCCCGTTCGTGTCGACGCAGGATACTTCAATCGTTCTCCCAATCTTGACTCGACTTCTTGCTAAGGCCCCGGCAATTAGGGCTAGCTGGTTCAGCGATTGGCGCATCCGGAGGGGGGGTCTGTCGGTCACTTGGCTGCTTGGTGCCAATGGTTCAAATGAACAATGCCATCATCGGCCGGTCCGAATGCTTTGTTCCATGGCGCTCCATGTTGGGTCCTCTGCAAGCCATTTCCCTTGGACGCTGTCTTGAGATCGTAACGCCAGCTCAACCCGTGCGGGTGTCACTGATGCAAGTTCCTGCAAGAAGCTATGTCAGTCATCTGAAGGATACTTGTTGCACGCGGAGTTTCCGAGTGTCTCTTCTCTCTGCAAGTTTGGCTCGCTTGTGATTAGGTGACCTGAGAGCCCGATAGAATGGATTGATCGCATGCAGCTCTTTAAGCTTCATAGCCTCCTTACACAAGCAATCTCAAGCAGAACAGAAAGAAAGCTGAAACCTACCGCTCGCATCGTGTTCGTTATCTGCTGCAACGCAGGAGCATGAATAGGTTGGGGACGGTTCCCTCCGAGGATGGTGTTTCTAGAGTTGACCCAGCGTAATGCTGCACTTGCTTTGAGGTATGTTTGTTGAATCTTGAAGCGACGAATGCTGGCATCGAGCATGACTCTGGAAATGATATCAGAATTGGACTTGACGGGTTTGCACTAAGTCAGAAAACTTACCGCTGAAGCTGCACCTTCTCTTGCTCTCCGTCACCATCTGGTTCAGGCCCTTGAGAATCAAATGGTTCATTGAGCAGAGCTTGAGCTTCTGCAGCACATTGGCGGAGCACGCAGTAACCCTCCTCGTAATATTCTTCGGCTGATGGGTTTGCTCTTATGTTCGCAATGCGGTGTTGTAGGTGTCTAAAATCAGAAAGAATCTCGGCGATACGCATGGCGCGGGCCTCATTCACTGAGGCAATGCATGTCAGGGTTGGTGGTTCCGAGATGGTGGGAAGAGTTGGTACAAGGGACATCTTACATCCGTCGGTCATTGAGCAAAGGAAGGATTGATCCGGGCTTGGAGTGTTGAAATGGATCTGGATGGGCAGTGATCGGCAGATATATAAGTAATCCTTACAGCCAGATGTGTCTTGTTTTGAGGCTGATGCTTTGCAACTTGGAGAAAGTATAGTGCATTGTCACACATATATCAGAGTCGGTAATATGCGAACAGATGGGGCAGAGAAATGCCAACAGAGCGCAAAAGGTGTGTGGAAGCGAAGGGGAGGCCGTGGATGGATTGGGAGAGACGTTAATAAGTACACCAACAAGGGAAAATGGTCGTCAAGCAGACATGGGACAGGCATAAACAGACGGGCTTCACATAAAAAATGGCATCTTTACGCCATGGGCCAAGACGTCACAAGCTACCAGACATGGGAATGTATCGGCCACAGCTAATTCGGGACAGCCAAGGGCAGGCATGCAGGCGCGTGGCAGATGCAAGAGAGTTTAGCGTGGTCGCAGAGCAGAGTCAGGTATCGGCGAGTCCTAAAGCTGTTTGAATTCAAAGAAAAGGCGTTTCGGTGGTAAAGGCGGGGGAGGGAGCGCCACAATCAGAGCTACCATCGAGCTGCCGGCGGCGCCGGCACTTTGGATCGCAAACAGGGCTCTCAGACGGGCTTAGCGAAACGAAGAAGAAATCATGGTTTGATACGGGAGGGTAATAACACAGCTTGATTCATAAGATGACGCTGCCTGCTGCTCTCCGCATCGCGGGCTGAGTGGGACCAAAACATGCGGTTGGCTGCGCAGCGTGCAAGCGACTCGGCGAAGGCGATGGATGGTATGGCATGTGATGTATTAAATGACGTCGTGAGTGTGGGAGGTCGTTATCTTCAGTCCTTCTCAGCAATCGACTGCAGACGCTCGTCGATTTGCTCTTCGGTCAGAGTGGTGAAGTCGGTTGTGGTGCCTTCCTTGCCGTCGGGACGAGGGCCACCGACGATACCGATTTCGATCTCACCCTTCTTGAAGTCAACACTCAACACTGTGCTGAGAGTGGTGATTGCAAGCTCAACAACCTCCTCCCAATTGCCCTCAGCACAATTTTTGTTTCGCAACTTCTTCTCGAGATGGTTCATGGCCTCCTGTGCCTTGGGACCTGAAGCGGTGGCCTTGTAGCCGACAAAGTAGCCTGCGGGATCGCACTTGTAGAGTTGGGGACCAAACTCAGAGTCGACAGAGATCAGCGTCGTGGCAACACCGAGGGGTCTCATGTATGCCTGCGCAGGGTTAGCACAGCGTCCGAGGTTGTACTGGGGCAAAGCATCTTACTCTTTGCGTGTAGACTTGAGAAATGTTTGCGAGACGTTTGGCCAAGACATCGCAGGGCATCTCATAGCCATTCTTGTATCTGAACTCGGCGGCCTCTCCACGCGCTCTCATGACCGAAGCTCTTGCATCTGCGATGGAACCAGTCATGACACATCCAACCGAAGGCGACAGTCTGTGAATGTACGAGACGGACGAAGGATCGATGAGCTTGTCGGGGACCTTCTTTTGCGAGATGACAACTGCGCAGTCCTTGCCGCGGACGCCGACGGAGGTGATGTTTGCTGCCGTGATGGCCTTGAATGCATATTCTGTGCGGCGTGAGTTGATGATACGCTAGTAACGATCGACGTGGTAAGCAACGCACCAACTTGGTAGAGACGACCCTGATCCGAGAAGATGGTAATGTGTCTGTCGTAGCCTGCGCTGCCTGTTGCGGAAGTTAGCTATGCCGGATGGACTTGCACGGCCATACACACTCATGATGGGCAACTTCTTGTATGCAATATGCTACGTGAGAGACTCTGAGCGGAACAGATCAAGCAGACGGAAAGAAAGCGCTGATGAAGCGGATGGCGATGTGATTGTGGTGATAGTGAAGCTCTCTCCATGGCGCGTTTGCCCTCTCGTCATGGAGCTTCCAGCGAAACAGCGCCTTGGCACTTCCGCTTTCCCCGGTCGTCGGTCGAGATGCGCTTCCCCGAGCAATTTTTGTTCCTTCTTTTTTAGATTTGCATGTGATTCTTCTGCTCTTTCCTTGTGTCTGTCGCAAGAATCATGTCAACCGAACAGAGAGTGCCTGCCTGGAAAAGGCTCGGCCTCAGTCTGACAAACGCCAGAGACACCGCACCAGCACCTGCTTCTCCAGCGACTTCTACAAAACGCTCTCGAGATGATCCCGATACTTCCAAGGCCTCGAAGAAGCAGAGGCTTGATCAGAGCCAGAACGGAGTCATTGTATCTAGTCCTGCTCCAGCGCAGTTCCAGCCTTCGTCAGTAGCACCGATATCCAGTCCAATGCCCTCGAGAATGTATGCCTGTTTTTCTGTTCTTCCCCCAACCCTTTCATTCGACGAATATGCTCCATGTCTTTTGTGACAGATGGTATCCTAACTTTCACTCTCCGTTGCTTCCATGGCACTAAGACCAACACTGACAAATCACACAGGCGTGCTTCACCCGAAAAGTCGATTCTAGCTACCCCCAACAGCAAGCAAGGACGTCGCAAGTCTGTGGTCTTCTCGAACGACACCAAAAAGCAGGACGGAGATAGTGCTCAGACTTATTTCCAGGCTTGGGCCAACGATGAGCTCGAGTACTACGCCCAAAAGGCTGCAGCTTACGACGCCGCTGAAGCAGCAAAGGCCGAAGAGACCAAAAAAGCTGCCGAAAACACAGCCACTGAACCCTCCCAATCCAAAGCTGCCGCCCAACAGCCCGATGTGACCCCAAGAAAAACGCAGAAAGACGACAAGTCAGAAAAGTCCATTGCCAAGGAGGATCAGAAGAAATCAAAGGCAGACAAGAAGGAAGGAAAGAAGAAGGAGAAAAAGTCAGAGCACAAGGCGGAAGAAGCAGGAGTGTCAAGGGAAGACACAGCGCAAAGCGCTTCGGACCCTTCGGCACCTGTCGTAAAGAAACAAAAAGTACGCACACCCAAAGACAACACCAACAAGCCTGTACCCGAATACGTCCGCTATCTTGAGCAATATCACACCGATCGACCCGCCTGGAAATTCAACAAGTCAAAACAGAACGATCTGCTCAAGAACATTTGGAACACCTACCGCGTCCCTCTATCTTGCAACCAAGCCCTGGTCGAATATCTTGACGGTTTACAAGGAGCAGCTGCACGTCAACGTCTGCGACAAGCGGCACAATCCGCAAATATCGACATTGTTTCATTCATCCGTACAGAAATCCCAGAAGTCAAGGACGAACCGATGGAGACTGCAGAGGCAAGAAAGGCTGCTTATGATTCGGCTCTTCGCAGGCAAGCCGAGATCATGCGCAAAAATGGCGTCGATCCTGATCCCGAGAAGACGAAAATGCTCCAGGAACAGAAAGACTACGATGAGCGTGTGCAACTAGTTTGGACCACCATGACCAAGGATGAGCCACAACAAGCTATCAGATCCGCCCCTCCAGTAAAGGAGGAACCCAAGGTCGACACTGCACGCGCTAAGCGCAAGAAGAGAAAGTCCAGAACCGACATCTCGGACGACGACAGCAGTAGCAGCGACAGTGATAGCGATGATGAGAAGCCCGCGGCGAAGAAAGCAAAGATCGCAAAGCTGAAAGCTCAATTGGCAGAAGCCAAGATCGCAAAACTGAAGGCCAAACTTGCTAAGGCAAAAGCTTCAAAGGGCTCAAGTTCCTCGGATAGTGAATCGGAGTCTTCTTCAAGCTCCGATGACAGCTCCGACGATGATTCGGAGTCAGATTCCGAGTCGAGTTCCGATTCCGATTCGTCTAGTGATGATTCCTCCTCTTCTGAAGAATCCTCAAGCGATTCAGACAGTGATTGAAGAATCATTTGGAGATGTCGAGTCTGTGATTGGAGATCCTTTATCTCCCGGCGAAATACAATCTACGCCCAAAAACGCATTGTTACAAATCACTGCGCAAGGTCTGTCTGGACCAGGAGAATTGTATCGAAAGTCTTCTCGGACTGCAAACGCTTCTCCAACAAGCCGATCACTTCAATGTCTGTCTTCGTTTCAGGCGAAAATAGCGCTCACAGCCACAATCTGTGCAATCACAGAGACCTTGGTCATGTCCGGCAGCTAGATACTGGCGATGTGACTTGGATATGAGCCTTCAAGGTTGGTCAATTTTCTGACGGAAAGCCATACGACCGGATAGACAGCCAAAGACAAAGCATAAATTTCCACAGGTTACACAATCAGAATAAAATCCGAACAACCCTTTTCACTCTGCAAATCTGTTCTTCCCAGATATTCTCGTTGTGTTTACAAAGTTATGAAGGTATATGATTATCAGACGTCAGCATTGTAGGTAGGTGTTCATCAGGATTACCCCTGAATCCTCAGAAAAAGCGCAGCAACTCCTAACCAACCTGCCACATCGTTATCCACAACTTCAGTCCTTCCCACCTTCCTTTTTTTTTCAATTTCTACCCGACAAAACTTCCATATCTCCTTCTTTTCTTTTTTTTCTTCCCCCCATTCTCACCTGCCTCGTCTCCAGCATAAGCCCCACCATTAACATCGAGCCCTTTCCATCCCTCTCGATTGCAGTCTTTGCATGTTTTCGAGGTGATGGGAAGGGATGCATGGACAATGATGCTAAATCATCTTGACCATTTAACCCAAGAAACTCGGATAAGTAGACAAGAGTATCTATCCACGAAGGGAAAAGATCGGAGGGGGGCAATTAAATAAAGAAGATGGGCATAAGCAAGTTTCTTTTGTATAAAGGCAAAAATGGGGGGAAGAAAAAAAGATTTCTGTATTTCCCCTTTTTTGCTTCTGAACCGACTTTTGTGTGGTGACATTGGAATTCCTTTTTTTTTCTTCTTTTTCTAATACGAAAAAAAAACCTTACTCATCAACCTCAACGCTCGTTAAAAAAGGGAATTGTCATTGCTATTCAGAATGGTCACTGTATCTATAACCCCGCGAACCCCATCGTTTCCTTGGAGAGGAAATCCACCTATACCAGAAAACGCCATTGT